>VWYH01010736.1:1510559-1598704 GCA_013399365.1 Pampusana beccarii
TCCATCAGTATCCCAAGTACTCGTGCATTATCTACCCTGCCACACTTCGCTAATGCGTCTTATCGTTTAGGTTGTTAATACTGTTCAGTGTAAAGACAGTCTTTCTGAGGTAGACTGTTCAAGTTCAAGGACAAGTCTTTTTCTTACGAAATGCATGACATTCAAAAAAAGACAACAAATAAATACTACATGTACAATATGTAGCAATGAGGTAGAAATGGTTTTAAAGAACAAATGTCTGAACGCACATCTGATGAAAAATATTTTTAAAAAGGAAATGAAAAGCCTCTAGCAACCGCATATAAACCACGAGAACAAAACCAAAACAAAACAAAAAATAGAAGCAAAAAGAATCACACAAAGTTTAGGTTTGGAAATAAACTTTTGCTTCTTTTTCTATTATAAAACAACAAGAAGGAATGAATGTGCTCCCAACCTTGGTGTAGTACAGAACCATTTTATAAATATTTAACATTCTATAGGACTGATTCATATATTCTCACACAACTCTGTGGCAAGGCTGACCCATACTGCCGACATTCTACATATCACTGAGACAGGGAGGTGAAATTTTCCTGCTTTCAGTCTAATTGTCTTTGACAATTGCAGTGCCTAGTGCTACACTGCTTGTGTTGTATTTAAAAACAGGGGAAAGAGTAGAGACTTGTTCATTAAAGATGCAGTATCCCTGGTTCACAAAAATGCATCTGGCAGGTTCAAAATCGAATGTCAACCAAAGGTCCTTGCAGAGTGCGAGCTTCAGTTCATGTATTGGTTAGTCACCAGCACAGCTGGGCTTTTTTTGAATTCTGAAATACTAGTATCTCTATGTTTACTAATGTGCTTCATATAATTCTGCAGATGATTAAATTACTTTTTTTTTTTTAAGTAAAGAGACAAAGCTATTGTTTGGACATGGTGTGTATGCACATATAAATATTATATACACACATGCACACATACAAGATGGAAAGGAGTTAGTGCTGTGAGGACAGGGTTAGCTTTCAGAGCTGATGATGAAAACCAACAGACACAGATTATTATACATTGGAGGGACGACTTTTCTAACAAGGGCAGAAAGCAGGAATAATTCCTTTAAATCAGCAAGATTATACCACCTTCAGATTGGTTTAAGTGAAAGGGTACGAGACCCTACAACTTTTGGTGGCATTGCTTTGTGACGAAGTTTATCCTTCAGATCTGAGTAACGCACTGTCCCTGGTGACAGAGCGCTTCAGAGACAGATGCAGGGGGGATTATAAGAACAGCCCTTCACCTGAAGTCGTACATATTTGCAAACAGTGAAAACCCTGGTCAGATCCCCAAATTTGCTTTCAATATATTCACATCTTGATGCAGGAATTAATTTGGATCTTTTTGGCTACACGATCCCCTAAAGAAACGTCCTGTGAAAAAAACATCTAAAGACCTTGTACCATTTTACAGAGCACAGCCTCCAAATAGCTGGTAAAGACACCCAGATGGCATTTGGCCTATGTGTTTTAGTCATATGGTTGATTTTCCCCTCGATAGGTTTGTAATGCTCAAGAAAACATTTTGTCCGTCTATCTGCATTTGAGTAGAATACAAACTGACTAATAGATAAATAATCCGTGTGAAAGTAAATAGCCCTAAAGTAAACTGCCTTCACATTCCACTGATCAGCTCAGTCAGCAAACTCTTCTATATTATCACTAATGTTCTAAATATTTTGGAGAGAAACACACCAGAAGAAGCATAGAGTATTTTCCATTTCTGTCTCACATAAGGTCATTATGAACTCCTCCTTGAATTGATATTGATCCTTCAGCTTGCAGAAATATTCCTCCAATTTATTTTATTTTTGTTGCCGTAGGAATTGTTGCTGAAGGTACAAGGAAGAAAATGAGCTGATGCGGAATGGGATCCACACATAAAAATACAATGTAGAGCATCTGCAGCAACAGGCTGACACAGCAGATGCTCTTTAACCATTTCAGGTTCCTTAAAATCCAGGGCTGCATGGGAAGCCCCAGCCAACCACTTGGGCATTTCTGTGACAGCAGCCTCCAGCTTTGCCCAGTTCTAAAGGACAGCAAACAGCTTTCTACTGTGGAAATGTCAAAGACCAGCAAATATTTCATCCTGAGGACACCATCAGAACATATTTTGTCTCTCTTTTCAAAAACAATCCTAACCTTAGGGACCTGCTCAAGTTCAAGATCATGCTTCAGCCCTTCCTGGACACTCCTTGACAAGAAGGCTGCTGAGAGGCGTGAAGGATGAGCATCATGCCAAAACCTCTTCACTAGGGAGAAACACAGGCTCAATGTGGGAGGAGAGAGGAAAGCAGTAAGAAGGACAGAAAATGGCAGGGGGGTCAGCTAGTTTAGACGCTCTGAACTGGGGGAAATTCCATCAAAGGAATGGCCAGAAACCACTTGGAGAAAGGCTGAGGTGCCTCCTGTCAACACTACCCGGCCAAGCTCTCGCCAAATTCAACAGGCACCCTCCCAGAGCAATGCCAAGGACAACTGCTGGCAAGCAAAATATTTGGGTAGCAATCTGGCTCTGTTTTCCTCTCCTTACAGCTGCTGTGATGGGGGTGCAGTTATCTGCTTTGGCTGCCCCAAAGCTGAATTGAGCCCTGGAGAGAATGTGAGTGTGTGTGTGTGTGTTGAACTTGCATTTTCACACCATCTCAGTTTCTGCCTGCTTCTCACTTTGGTTAACATTTGAAAAATCCGTTTCTAGGAGTGACTTTTCAAATAGAACGATTTAAAGCTGGAAGCCAAAGGGACCATTTAAAATTTTGTTTGCTTT
Source organism: Pampusana beccarii (assembly GCA_013399365.1). NCBI lineage: Eukaryota > Metazoa > Chordata > Aves > Columbiformes > Columbidae > Pampusana > Pampusana beccarii. The sequence continues at coordinate 1,513,362 of VWYH01010736.1, forward strand.
TGGTTTTGCTACTGGATAAAAAGAAGAAGAAAACACTCTAATATGTAAGCTTTCATTTTATCAACTGGAAAAAGAAAGTGTTAGGAGTATGGTTAGGAGAAACAGTTAACAAAACTTGGTTTATCAAAACTTGCCTGAGCCTTTCAGATGAACACAGCTCAATGGCAGACACGAAAGGCAACGTCTAAGACAGAAATTGGGTCAGCAATCTGCAATAGTGTACTTGCCAGTGTGATCAGCATGAACCTAGAGATAATGGGGACATCAGGATCTCCCAAATATGAGGATGGTGGAATAACCAGGGTGAAGAAGTGGCCTATGGAGGTTTGGGGAAGCAGAAAGACTGGGTCACAATAAGGACCATAGACTGTAATTGCTGTTGAAAGGAAAAAGAAAAAATAAAGGAAAAAAAAAAAAAGAAAAGAAAAGCAGGTGATATACTTAAGTCTTTCTATATCCTTAATGAAAGGCACTGTTTTTAAAATGGTACTTTTATGCTTAAAACATAAAGTATTAGATAGACAAAATGTTTGCCAGGAATCCCTCTTAAATTAGATTTTGGTTTATTTGCTCTGTTTTTAGCATGTTCTATCTAAATATATATACATATCTTAAAAGAAAAATAAAAGGAAAGTAATAATCGAGTCATAAATTTCCAGCTATATCACACAATCCCTCATTAGCTTTCTGAATGCTAAATGTCTCCATTGATTTAAAAAAAATGAACAAGGTTTGCACAATTTTTGAGAAGACAAACATGACCTAGTAGCAGATTGTTATCTCTCTTCTTGGGGCTTTTCAGTGCATTTACTTAATGGTTTTGAATCTACATTACTTAACAGAAACATTAAACGCCAGTGCTTTGCAACAGTTTTGTTACTGTCTCTTTAAAGTAAACAAACAAAAAATACATTCAAAAAAGCAAGGCTGTTTTGTTCATGTGACGGCAGAGGCTTTGGGCAGCTGCAACATGCACTGCTCCTGCTCAGAGACATTACCCAACATCAGTCAGCTGTCACCGAAAGAGTTGCACAGAAAGCATTAAAGGATAAAAAGGAAGGGGCGGGGGGGAGAACTGAGCAAAATGCCACACATGCCAGCTAGTTTTTCCAGAAGGAAGACACCAGAGTAGGTATATTTGGAGGAAGAAAAAGGGGGGGTAAAGAGCACTAACACAGAGGAAAACTTAACTTCAGGGGAAAAAACAGCAGGTCTCTGAAACTCGTTTAGCAGGTTCGCATTCCTAATGTAATCTGACTTCTGTGTTGGTCGTGTTTTTTGCCCTATTTCTTACTTTGCTTTCCAAGAGAAATGTAACAAAACTGAGGTAGAAAAAATGGTGGGCACACTCCAGACTGGAAGATTCCTAATGGATGCTAAATGAAGATTGCATTAAGGACAATGGAGCTGTACGTACTACACAAAAACTCAACTTTACAGTTTGGGAAGGGGAATAAATGTACTTCAAGGGTTCAGTTTTGCTTTGTTATTTGTACTGTTTGTTTGGTCACAGTCCACTGCGTTGCTATAAACAGCTCTGCAACCCATAGCTCTGCCAGCGACCTACACAGATCCCACTCCCTACAGCTTCACCAAAATAACCTCAAAACTATGACTAGAGCCATGCAACAAAGGCCAGCAGTCACAGCCTGAGGTAATTTACCTCTTGGAGTCCTACCAAATCTTACATTTGACTGTTTCGGATGCTAACATAAACCGATTAAGTGGCTCTTTTTTCATCTATGCACCTTCTAAAGACTGCATCACGTAATTATCAAGGAGAAATATGCTGAAAACTCTTACAGTTTTCCAACAAGAAAAATCTTTCTGCTCTGGTTTGATCCAACAAATTGGCAAAAGAACTGTTTCTGAACACTGGGAAATCCTTCTGTTTCTATTCTTAAAAACTGTAAAGCTTCAGTCTTATCACTCTTTAGTTTTTTCCTGGATACATTCAAAGTAATTTTCCTTGCCATTTTCCAATTGTTGAGGTAAACATACATATTTAATATAAAGTAACATTGAAGCCTAGCCTATAACTCTCAGCAGTACATAGTGCTTTCAACACATTCCTTTGAGGTACTGTACAAATCACAATCACTTTCCTGAGTTTTTGCAGACAGAACATTAAAAGAAATGAACTGCAGAAATTAAGGTCCAGATTACCATTACCCTGTTTTACCTGTTCTTAGTTTAACACCGCAGAACAGACAGGATTGAGGAATACTGTTGCTCTTAGAATAGCAAAAATCTGGTTCTCTGTCGCAACACAACCGTTCATCTCTTTAGTCCAATAATGTTTGAAGTTAAAGCTCTTTATATTAGCACATGCCACCAATGTAATTGTGAGGCAAACAAAAAATAAAGCACCACTTCAGGCACTTGACAGCAACTAAATCTCAAGAACAGCAGAATGGAATCAACACACAGGGTTCATGTCCTTCTGAAATCAACCCACTTGCACCTTGCTCCTTGGTGAGTATTGTCTAGCTTGAACAGAACTGAGCATCAACATGCGCTTTCTGTCATGTGTGGCTTTTTCAGATCAGCAGCTCTTGTTTGATGCACTTTTCCTTCAAGTCTACCCTGGCTCTTTAGACGCAAGGTAAATTGTAGTCTTCCCAGTACCCTTTGCAATTTTAACACTACCGAAAAGGGTTCTCTACCCTATGTAGCAGGTTCTGTGTGTGCCAACATTCATTACTTTTTTTTTTTTTTTTTAAAGTAGTATCACTGACTGCAACCAAACATTTTGTTCCATTCAACATATGTATCAAGCTCTTTTTGAGATATGCTAGGCTGTATCTTGCAGAATGCATTTTCAAAGTCTTGATATGTAACTGGCCTCAACTGGCTGGGCATAATGGCTGAAAGGTCTGTGGCTGGCATGGCATGGAGTGGGCCCACCACGGCTTCCTGACACAAGTGAGCCACATCTAGTCCAGAAAAGCCTTCTGTGCGCTGGACAAGCAGTGCAACCTCCTTGTCATTGAGACAGTAATTGTGCTGTGAGAGCAGTTGTACTATTATTTGGTGCCTCGCTGTGCTGTCAGGAAGTGGGATTAAAAGTCGTTTCATGAAGTACCTTCGAAGAGATTCATCAATTTCTTCCGGTTTACTCGTGGCGCAAATTACTACTATTTGGTCCTCAGCAGAAGTCAGTACAGTGTCCAGCTGCATAAGGAACTCGGTTCTCATCCGACTTACTGGACTGTGTTCTTCATTCACTTGAGAGGAAAGGAGCATATCAATGTCACTAACAAAAATCACCGAGGGTTGGCGACACCTTGCCACAAGGAAGGAGGCATGGACAATTTTTTCTCCTTCCCCTAACCACTTTGTGACAAGGCCAGAGCCAGTGATTTTGAAAAACGTGGCCCCCAGCTGACTAGCTATACATCTGCCCATTAATGTTTTGCCTGTTCCCCGAGGTCCAAATAAAAGGATGCTCCGAGGTAGAGCAGTCAGTCCATTGAATGCATCTGACCTCAATACTGGCCATAAAACCTCCTCCTTAATGACGGCCTTTACTAGATCTAGGCCAGCAATGTCACTCCAGTCCACAGGAGGTCCTTGGTTGATAATCTCATTGGTAACAAGGTCAATGAGGTGTGTGTCAGTATTCTTCAGTTGCTCGTCCACAGAGTGGTTGGATGAGGTAGCTGCACGAAGTCCCGGGCCTTGCATTGGGTGAGGGAGGAGCTGCCTGTGCTCGTCACCGTGCTCATTCATTACTGGGGAGGTATACTTCCCAAACGAGTCACTCGATCTTGAACCCAGTGAGTTTTTAGCAGTACTATAGGATGGGGGTGTTAGAGCCCTACTGGACTGGCCGCCGAATTTCCTTTGCTGTTCAGAGGACATTAGCTGCTTTGTTGGCTTAAATGCTAAGGATGATGTTTCAGCACTTCTGTCAAAACCATTCCCCCTGTTTGCATTTGAAATGCTGTTGTCGGGCATTCGATACATGGGACTCTGTGTAGATCTCTGTTGGCCATAGCTGTAATTTCCATAACTGGAGTCCATTTCTCCTTGCCCTGCCATGTAGAAAGCTTTCCTTTTGAGAGAGCTAGCTGAACTGTTTGTCAGGGCAGATGGTGCGATGGGCGTCAGACCGTGGCCTTGGTAGGAGTAGCTGGGGACGGTGGTGGGGGGCAGAGGGGTCGGAGCAGGGATTCCTGAAGGCAGGTATGCCGAGGGCGGCGGAGCACCCCCAGGGCTGTACCCAGGACCAACAGCGGTTTGAGGAGGATAACTGGTGGAAGGGTAGCTGTAACTGGAGAGGTTAGAGGTCCCATTGTAGCCGGGGACAAGGGCAGGTGGCGGTGGCGGGGGCTGTAAAAGTCCCGAGCTGTGCAGGGGGGATGGATGGGGGGATGGAAGTGCAGGTGCTGGCTGGCCACTGTAACTGGTATGCAAGTATGAGCCATTGTATCCTGCGGCATATTCCTGAGACGGGAGCCCTGAATGAAGGCTGGGAACGGTGTGACTTCCGCAGGTGCTGCTGGAGTAACTGGGTTCAGCCAAGTTACTGGCCACCCCAGGAGAGCTCCCGATGCTGGCCGAGACATCTGTGGGGGGGAGGGCTGCACTTACCCCAGCTTTGCTGGCCGCGATAACGTCTGGGACACAGTTCATGGGATACACGCTCTCCGAGTTCAGTGATGGCTGCCAGGGCTCGCTTTCATTCTTCCGGCCGTTCACCAGCCCCGACGGAGCTTCAGAATAATTGCTGAGAATGGGTCGCTCGGCTGGGCCTTCCAAAATACCGGAGTATTTTTCTGCATACTTTTTCAGAAGGTTGGAGGCAGTCAGAGCCGAGATGTCGTCGTTGGCCCAGGCGTACTGGTAGGTGCGCTGTAGGTGCCCCCGGTAGGCTTCCACCTTGTGGGCAGGGGACCGGGTGGTTGAAGTGATGTCAAAGTGCTGTTCTGGCCACTGGGCATGCTCCGGCGTCCACTGCATCTTCAAGCCTAGGGCAGCAGGAAAAAACAAAGTTAGCAGCGAGCTCGGCCTTTTTTGGGTGCTTTTGAATGAGTTCTCAAAAGTACAGTTCGTGAACTTCTTCAGCTCTCTGAAACAGTGCACTTAACACCACAAACACCACAAATCCTTAAGGGAAGAAAATGTAATGCCTTTACGAAGCAGTATAAACTGCTTGGTTTATTGTAGGAACATACACACAGAGCCACGCTTTCTGTTGATTCAGCAGGGGGTTATTTGTTTGTTTTAAAAAATATAGGTAATGCCAGATTTCTCAAAGTAATTAAATAAGACTCAGTACGTTTTAAATTCTCTGAGTGCAGATACATTATTAACATACAAGGCATCCAACTGCTCTGTCCTCTCTCATCGTGGTTTCAGTTTTATGTTTTAACCAACATAAAAATATGAGACACAGCTGACAGATCACATCTAGGATACTTCTCTTATTTGGTACTGAACACCTAGTTAGCGCAGTATAATGCACCCTGCGCAGAACAATATGACACAGACATAGCAGGTCATTCCATAATCCAACTCTCATCTAAACTGGTCCACGACAGTTTCAAATCTGCTTCGTGGAGTGCAGCAAAGCAATCTCCCAGGCAGCGCTCCGTCGCTTTCATCACACAAAGCCTACAACTCGGTATGAATTACAACTGGCTCCTTTCTGCCTCTCCGTTCTGTTGTTGAGGCTCTGGAAAAAAAAACAAGCATGACTTGTCTGTCGGTCTCCTTGCTTGCTCTGCCTTCCTCCCCCCTTGCCTGACAGCCTCCAGGGTACAAAGAGAGAGGGTTAAAAAAAAACAATTTAAAAAAAGAAAAGGTAAAACAAATGAAGTCAAGTCCCTAAAAGTTCTGTGCCTTCCACAGCTGGCTATTAAAAACAAACCAATCCTATAAATAATTAAAAAAAAAAAAAAAAAAAAAAAGGCAAGTGTCATTTTAAAGCAATTAATCTTTTAAATAACGTGATGCGAATTATCCCATCTTGCAATCCAACGCAGCAGTAAGAGCAATTTACAAGCGTTAAGGTAACCCCCTCCAACTCGTACCTATGCACGGTAGACACATGGCTGTTTTTTGTACAGCTGTATCAAATAGACCTCCTTAATCTCTCTCGTATTACCAAAAGTGATTTTTGCAAATAGTCTTGTGCCCTCTGGCACAGATTCCCTGATAAGGAGAAGGCCCAGTCGAAATGAAGCATCTGTGGCACTAGCTCCCCTCTGAATTACTGCAGACTATTTTGACAGCTCCTACCCCCTCCTGTTTTTCTCCCCAACCCCTTTAGCTCTCCATTGCCTGACTCCGGCATCTGACACGGCCAGCTTAGCCTCGCTGAGCTAAGCCTAACACAGTGCGCAGTTTGGTAACAGAATGGCATGTTTATTCCCTTCTGACTCCCTCTTCCTTGTTTGCAAAACCGCTGCACCAGACACTGGAAGTTAATTAGCAGGATGATGCTGTGCTAATTGTGTTAATTTACAAGGTTTTAGTCAAAGAGAATCATGCCAGGGCTGGCACTGCTGTCATGCTTCCGACTTAATGATTAAGAAATACTGAAAACAAGGTGGGAAGGATTGCAGTAATTACACAATAAATGAATAAAGCAGGAGATTAATTTCCAATTATATTTTATTGCAGTTGCACTCATTTGCATTTGGATTCTTCATTTTTATTTTTGGATTCATGTATTTGCAAATCATCAAATCATTTAAATTTAGCCTGAAAACTGCAAAGTACCTCTAATCGAGCCTTATATTTTATTAGCACAAGTACTGCAAATCTCATTCCATGTGAGCATGCCATTGATTACTTGTGAATTTTTTTTTCCTGAGTGTTCTCTTTCTCTCCCATTTTTCAAACACTTTGACAGCTTGAGAAAAATGTCTGTTAACAATTATACAGTTATCCTAAAAAAGTTAATTCAGAGAAGTGCTTTTGACAAATGCAGCTTTGAAACTGAGGGTTTGGCAGATTTATTTCTTTCATTTAGTGTTAATATAATCTCTTTTGCTAATTGTCTCTGATGTTTCAACCACTGACTTTCAGAGGGGGTAAATGTATCATGAAATTGGGTGAAATTATAGAAATCATGCTCATACAAAAACAAACAAACCAACCAACCAACCACAATTTTAATGAGAAATTATCAGCTTTTCTGAAATCACACTTTGTTAAATTCAGTCAGAAATCTGGAAGGCAAATCACCAAGAGCATTTAATCAGTATCTAAAATTCTTCTAGTGTAATGGGATTTACTTCAGGCTTTTTAAAAAGGAAAGAATATTAATGATCCTATAAGCAGAACTGCCTAAAAGACATACAAGTTCATTAACCCCGAAAAAAAGGGAAAAAAAAAAAAAAAGCCAACCAAACCAAAGAAACAAGACCTATCCATGTTCTGCAATATTTGGCTTATAAATTTACCAAAACACTGAAAGCTTCTGTTACAGACATGCAGAACAACTTGAGCAGATTGATGCTTCACCAGATACTAATCAATGGATGCCATGAGAAAGATTCTTCACAAGGAATGCACTAAAGCAGCAGTGAAACTTTCGAAAAAGAAGGAAAATATATATGGATGGAGCAGAAAATCTGGCTGAGCTGGTAATCCTACTGTAGTTAATGAATATGCTTTTTGGCACATTATCTTTAATGGCTTGTAAAAGGAAGACTATTGAATTTAAAGCGATAAAAGAATGCACTAGGTCAGAGCACAACAACATATACAATACACCACCCACTTAGCAAGCTTTTCAAAATTCCTCACCCAAATACTTTAAAAAAAAAAATCAATTGATCTTATTTAGAATGGTTTTAAAATACAATAATTCTATTTCTAGTCACAGTGGAGACACATATTTAGATGGTATAAAAACTCCAATCTTTGAATTTTATTTGTCTAGATTAATTTATTTTCCTTATTATGAGGCTACAAAAGAATGTGAGAAAATCTGAATTATCTGTTTAAGAGGAGCATTCTTTATTTGGAACAATTGCTAGATAGACCAGTAGTTTCACATTGTCATGCTATCTTTGGATATGCTCACTGCACAATAATTGAAAGTTTATTTATTGATGCATATTAAATACCAATGCATTTAACAAAGGCTGTAAAGGCAGGATTAGGCACTGATTAGATAAGCTTAAGAGAATGGGACTGTTCTCATCTCATGAAACATGAGCATTTATTCCAGCACATTGCAATCATTAGTGTTATTTGGAAGCACAGGTTAATAGTTAACCGTAAGCATATTTTTTGTATTAGTATGCAATGAAGAAATCTGTATTTACATGGAGTCCACTGGAATGGTCTGGACTGGGGGGCACAAAGAACTATTTCCTCAATTTGATATTAATTGAAAAAACAGGAAACTTTTGGTAGGTTTGACTCCATTTGTTAATAGTTCAATAATAGTTTGACAAGAGTCAAATGTCTGATCTGGGAGAAAAAAAAAAAAAAAAGGAAGTTACAGTTTCTTTTAATTATGGAAACGTTTTTCTTTTCCACCTAATTGCTTGATGTTTGCAGACGCTTCATCTCCGTGTTTTAAATTGTATTTTATTAGTTCCTTTTTGTTGAATTGATATACCTTCCTGCATTTCTTTTGTTAGGAATCCAAATGCTGTCATAAACATCTAAAATCAGGTAAATAAGGGCATATTTAGAGGTTGCATTTTTTTTTGTGTGTAATTTAAACTTTGACATAAACCATGGTCCTGCAGATAGTGTATTTGCTTAATAACTTACTGAAAATCCAGAAGCAATCCAAGGCTGAATTTATTTTTAAAGACATCTTTGATAACTTAGGAATCCTCTGAACTATCAACATTTTTGAATGGTGTAAACTGTGCTGGTATGGGCTGTAAAAGGCAAAAGGAAAGGATTCTCTTTAAGTACAGGTATGTACTTATGAGAGAATTGCTTTTAAGATAAATTTAATACATTTTATAGGAGAGGCAGTGTAGGTTTTTTTAGCAGTATCTATTTTTCCTTGTCTTGACAACCCTGCTATACATCTCTCCTCCATAATTCTTCCAGTTGGATCCATCCAAATTACATTTAAAGTAATTATAGTCAACAATTTCATTATTCAATTACTTCAAACCAAGTGTTTGACCATTATTTTTTTCGCTTCTGATTTTGTGCACTTAGCCTGAAAATGTAAAATCTAATACATACTACTTCATCAATTTCACATACAATAACTCCATATGGCAGAAATCCACTTACAAATTCTGATTTATGAATTAAAAGAAACAAAACAAAAATAAAGAACACCGGAGTTAGGGAAAAAATAGCATTGTAATCCAAACACAAAAAGGAACAAGCAACGTTCCACACATCCTGAATATCCAGCAGGGACCCGATCCTGCTGGGAGCTTGGGTGAGTTTGTGCATATGAAGAACCCTCCTCTGCTGGTGCCCTCAGTATCAGGTCAAATTGCTCAGCCTCTTACAGGATTATATCTGTTACAGAAGAGGAAAACAAATAACCAGCCTTTCCTTTCAATTTAAATAGATGTGTTACTGTTGAAAGCAGACCTGGAAAAGTCCAGAAATACTAGCTAGGACCACGTTCAGTGAAAACACAAAGGATTTGTGGTGCCCCACAGACAAGTCCAAATGATGATAATCACGTTCCAACTAACCAACCTGGTTAGCAATGACCCGCTTAGACAAAGGACACTGGGACTTCAGTAAACCTCTCATCCATTCACATCTCTAATAAAATAATCAAACTAAAATTAAATCATATGCAACTGTGATTTTCTGAAGATAATGGCAGAGGTGGCATTGCAGTTCCAGAGACGCTGGGGAACAAAACATAAATTACGCAGAGCTACTGTGCATGAGGAACTAGAAACAGGACAGCACACCAACCTTCCCAACCGGCTACCAAAGTTTCAGTTCGGATCAGGGGCCTATAAACGTTCCTTCAACATACCTGAGGCAAAAGAAAATAATTAGTCTCCTGCTGTGGCCTCTCTGTTCCTGTCCTGTTTATCCCTGCACTGCCTTAGGTCCTATCTAGCACCGGTCTGCAGGTTCATTTGTAAACATCAGTGGCTCAAGCAGTTTCCTAACGTTAGGCTTGTGGTTATTAATAAATATGATCTGAGCAACTGCTTACTGTGCTGTTGAAAATGGGTAGGCTGTACCAGGGGCAAACAAGTCAACTAGATGCTTCTGATCACTGTCCACAACAGACTCGCAGGAGCACCCTGTTGCAAGGTAGGAAACAACTCCAAAACCTCAGCTCCAAGTGCCACCAACCCTCTTCCCTCCTGACTTGGAAGTGGATGTGAACTACATCACTTTGGGTTGCTTGTACATTTAGCCAAAGTCTCCAAAAGCTGCCTCTGCCCACTGAACTGTCACTTTCAGCCCGGTCTTCGATTATTAATGATGCTGGGTATCTACACAATGGACCATAATAATTTCGGTCAAGGGCTTGCTTCTTGTGGACAGGCAGAGTTCACCTCTGCCAAAACAGCCATTGGCTTAAATAGGCATTTCACTGAAAACGTGCCAGCACTCCTCAAACCTCACACTTCAGTGAGAGCAGAGGTGTTAGTACCTTGAGGATCAGGCCCTAAATCCACAATTTAAAATCCTTCTGAAGCGTAGGACAGAGCTGAATAAATGAGTCATGCCGTAACCACTCTTTCGTATGTAGGACACGCAACTCCCTGGGTTTGTACTAAATTTGATAATATTTTGTAAGACTGTATACTGTCATATGTCCCATAATAATAAAAATTAATTCAAGATAAAACATTTCTTTTACACTCCATTTTTTATTAATAAGCATAATTTCAGCTGTTTGAAGATAGTGCAACTGATCTCTCTTAATTGGGAACAGGAGGGATTTTGAAGAGTGGATTGAGCTAATTATGTTTTGCAGGGAAAAAAAAAAAAAAAAAGAAAATGATTCCCACATTTATTTTCTAATTACTCAGTGAAGACCTCTGCTCCAGTCCATGAGGAACTCCTTTGACGTCAAAGGATCTGGTGGGAGGAAAAGCCTCCAACTGAGCTGCCCAGCCACACGGGTCCAGCTTTGGAAGCTTTTTTCAGTAAGTGGCAGCCACAAACTCATGAAAACAGGCCTTGAAAGTGCTCTCAGCATTTTCTTGGTAGGGGTCTGTTCTTCCTCTTATTGTATATAGCCTATGCATGCCACATGCATCAGTGGGAGCAAGCTGTTGGCAGGGTGTTTACAATATGATTCCCATCTAGCATGGATAGTGAAAACATTTCAATCTTTAAAACAAAACACTTAAATCATGAGTAATATCAAAGATCATATATATGTCAACAGCACTTAAAGATGAAAGCAGTAAGAAAAACGCAACATGTTTTAAAAGAGCCTGGACCAGTTAAAAATGAAATTCCAGACACAGAATCTCAAACTAATACATCCCAATTATCTAATTTAAATACTGTCAAACGATTATTCCTTTTAAATCACACTTTCACACCTCACAACAGCAAATTGCTATACATTTACAGCAAATGAGTTTTCTCCCTCCAAGCCCCCTCCCTGCCATTTACATAAAGCAGTGTCTTTGATAGTCACAAAGACATTTCTGGCTAAACGGCCTTTAGCAGATCCATCAGCTTCAAAGCCCTTATGAAACAGAAATAAGGAAAAATAATAGTCAAGCAAGCAAAGGGAAACTGGGTCCAGAGAGGATGCTATCATATTTTGCCAGCAGAAGCAGGCTGGCTCCGTAGGCCAACAAAGGAGCAGCCCACAGAGGTGGATGACAAGGCTGTAGCTGTTACTTGGGCACCCCACGGGAGCCCCCAGGCTGCTGCCGGCCCTGGGGGTATCAGTGTCTCTGGGGCACCAGCCCTTAAGTATAAAAATATTCTCAGTTCAGGACTTCGTCCTTGCAGCATAATCACACTGATGCAGTAGCGTTGTGTACCATAAGTAAATCCATTGATGCATACGTCAGAATCCTTCTATATAGAGAATTGGTCATATTTGTGACTAAACATAGTTTATCTTTAAAATATTTCACTATATCACCCTGCCCTCACTGTACTTGTTTTCTCATAACACTGTTCTAAACTGACTAGAAAACACACTAACAAAGACAATAACTGCAATAAGTTTTCTTTTAATCTGTAATGATGCTTTCTCTTCCCAGGCTTTATATTTTTAAGCTGTTTTTGTCAAGTATCTCCAAACAGTACCATGTCCTTAAAGGACAGAGTATATTTTGTCAATGCCAAACAAATACCTTAATAATAACCAAGAGAATACTCAGAAGGACAGCGATTGTAAACAAAAGCGTAACTTATTTAAAAAGTCACTTTTGTAGTCCACTGAACACACTCTTATAGCTATAATGTATTTTTTAAAGTATTAATATACCACACAATTTGCAATTTACGCCTATATAAACATGAGAATCAACAGAACTACTGCAGGATAACTCTAGTGATTCTGAGAATCAAAGTATTCACATGGTAAAATATAGTTATAAATGAATAGGGAGTTTGGCCACTTGGCACAAGTAGTTATGCATATTTGCAAATGCAAAATAGTTTAGACCTGAAGCATTATTTTGCTCCCAATGAAGCGCTTACTTCAAGTCTCCCATGAACCCAACTGAAGCTTTTAGAAGCTCAGAAAAATGCATACTCTCTTTTTAAGCAAGAAAATCACAGCAGTAGCTTTTTCCTCAGTTTCCCTTACAGAGGTGGAGTTTGAAGCACATTTACCTTAAAAAACCGTAACACAAATCCTTAAAAGCAGAGCAGATAAAACAGACTCACTGCTTTATCGTGTTTCTCACGTAATCAGCTACAGCAGATGAAGCACAGAACCCTGAACTTGCTTTTTAGCAAGTAAGCAAGAGGCAAAAGGAATGAATTTTCAGCACTAGGGAGCCTCATATGGAACCTTCAGATCCTGACCTAAACTCTTCCAGCAAAGTGGGAAAAAAAAAAAAATCTGAAAATTACAATTTTCAAATATTGGATTCTATTATTTTTTTTTTCAATTTCTGTTACTAATTGTGATTCAGTAAATTTACAGGCATCTTTTTTTTTTTTCACTCACATCTAGAGTTATTGCTTGGTTCCTCACTGTAAATCAAGTATTTTTAAAACCTTTTTTTCATGCATCTTAAATCCATTAAGACAATTTCCTTCTTAAGCTCACTTCCTTTTGCCAAATGAGGATCATCAGGACATACCACACGTGTCCACAGGGACAGCAGAGCTAATGAATATGTATGTTTTATGTCACAACAGAGCACTCCCCTTGTTCTGCAGTATCGACCTTCTCTTATGTGAGTAAATAACAGGTGAGCACTTGTGCATGAGGATAAATGGGGTTAAAACTGCCATAAAGGGACATACTTTATTTGAACAAAGTGGGTACACAATATATAGAGATTTAAGTGATGCTGCATTATTTTTTATGTCATGCTGTTCAAAAATGTTCAAAAATAATCTTGCTTTAAAACATAAGACCGTTACATAGCAAGAGTTATTTAAAATATATTTTTCTCCTAATAACAGCAACAGCAGTCTGTATAAATTCCACTACATCATGTTTTTAATATATTTTCCAGCCATCATGCTTTAAAAATATATATATGTATGTATTTCATAGCTTTATATCTAGTAAGAGAAGGTTAATTCCAAAGATTTATCTAACCAGCTCTTTTTGCCCTATAAACACGAAGGCAAAGATCCATTTCAGTAAGTTTCAAAGCACTGTAGTCAGGTTTGACCCAACACAATCAACTAACAAGAGTGAAAAAGCAAATTTATATGGGCAAATACCACAATACTCCAGCCTGTAACCAGTAATACTGCTTTCCTTTTAAAGCGCTTATTCCAAAACCTACCAACATAGGAAAGGTATGAACAGTTGCTTTACTGAGATTAGAGTACCTCTGCTAATTAGCTAAATGAGAACAAATACTGATTAAATGTATATATAGAAGTAATCTGACACTCAAGAAAAAAAAAAAACACAAAACCAAACAACACCCGGCAATGTAAGACTACACAGTGTATAAAGCTTTTGCAAAATTTTGTGTTATTTATAAATTTTGCTTTTTGGCAATCTGCACATTAATTTTTAATGAAATAGTAAAGAGATGTTGCATCTCACACTTCGATAAAAATATTCTATAGCCGGGACTGGGTGACATAGTGCATTAATTCAGTGTCCTTCACTCCTGGGACCTCCGTATAATTTAGTCCAGCCTGAAGAAAATAACTTTGATCTGAAGGCTGTGGAAAAAGCTACATATGAAATGAGTTTTGGTGGGGTTAGTGTTGTTTCTTATATACAAGACGCCATATGAAGATAAACTGCTTTAGAATGCTCCTGACGTGGCCCAGGATTAAGAGCAGGGAGCTCTTAGCAGAGCTCATCCACTCTCTTGCTTTTCCCCGTTGTATCAGACACACACACCACACACATTTCTCTCTCCTATAAGCATCAGAGCGACTGGTGCTGGCGCACTGTCTTTTCAAAGAGAATACCCCATGTAAAAGGATTGTATTATCAACCCGTATACTTATTTGGTCTCTCCATTAAAAACAAACAAACAAACAACATCTATATTTCAGCATGAGAAATGGCATTGTAAGAAGGGATGATGTTATCTCAGGGAACCCGAGATTTGCTCCTCAGGGAGGGAACACCTTAGCTAAACCGTCAGGATGGCACTAATCCGGCTGCGAGGGGACTCGGAGCTCCGGGACGGCTCCTGCCCGGCTGGGCTGCGCGGCGGCTGCCCCTTCCCGTCCTCCCCGCTCCCCTGACGCACAGAAACAAGATTAAAAGCAGGAGCATAACCAAAGAACTGGCATCCTGGAAACACTAAGCTGAGCTAAACCTTTTCCACACTTAAACCTTTCAATTATTGTATTTCACAAATTCCAAAGATTCTTTCTTGCTCATTCAATAAAATGTCTTTGAATTAACTACTGAAAAAGAGAATATAGCCAGTTTTTTTGAATGCTATTGGTTTGGGACTTACTGTAATGTTTCCTGAGCATTTGAATGGAATTATATAGATTATTCAGTAAACTTGACAAATTATCCGGGGGATGGGGTGAGGAGGAACAGGAAATTTTCTGTAGACAAATACAGAAATCTCTCTATATATGCTTATACATTTCTACATTTTACACACACAGAGGCACCAGAGAATGTCTTAACCAAGAAATTTAACTCTGTATATGCTGATATGTTTGCCATATTCCTGGAGAGAGCAGGAGGGAAAAGAAACTAACTCCTCACGCTGTATGTTCGTTTTCCTTTCCCCAAAAAAGCAAAGTTCACCCCACAACAGGAGAAGCTGAGCTGTGTCCTGGAACCCAGAGTATGTCCTTGAGAGGCTGCACAGGCATTTCAAGGGGCAGAAGGGAATAATGTGCTGGCTTTAAAAAACAGAAAGAAATGGTAAAGCCCAGCTGATAAAATGTGACATTCCTTCGCAGCTATCTCATAAATTCAGTCTTTTCTGTAAAAAGCCTTCAAGAGACAACAAAAATCTAAACCACACAATGATCATATCAATAACTAGCTAAGCATTGTTGACAGCTTAAATAACAATAAACTGTGCTACGTTTTTCTGTAATTTTGTCCATAGTGTTATTGCGTATGTAGGCACCTAATGATGAAATAGTTTTAAAATTTGCTTCAGGGTACAGAAGTCAAGCTCCACTGATTAGAATCTCAAAGCGCACTACAGGCACACATATACAGCTGAATAATAGCACTTGTGTTTGTATGGTGTTTTTAAAAAAATGCACTCTTTTATTTGATGTTTGATGATGCACACTGAAGTCCTTTCTCTCACAAAATATACAATACATCATGGCTAACTGTAAGAATTTCAAAGAGAAGGTAGAAAGGTAACGTCACAAAAAGAGCCAAAAAGGGGTTTTGGTGTCAATACAAGATGCCTGGACCTGAGGTTGCTGGGCTTGATTCTCATGTCAGTTCTCTGGTTTGAAGTCACAAGAGCCATTGAAGTTTACAATTTATTGTAACGGAGATAAATGTGCCCTGATTTTTACTTTATGGTCTTCTTTTTAGGAAACTATTATTTAGCAGTTAATTACACAAATGATATTTTGTTCACCAGAATTTGGGGTTTGTGCCACACATTTAATAAAAACTCATCACAGAAAGTATTTCATTAAAATCTAGAGAGAGTTCTGATGTTTGCTACACTAGTTCAGTTTCTCTTTTTTTTTTTCCTATGCCTAATAAGGTGGCTTTCAAACGTTACTGAATGTGAACCTTCCTAAGATTTGCCATAAACTGACGAGACAGAAGTCTGATTTCAGCCACACTCCCAGACCCCAGTCCAACAAACTGCCTTCAGCAGCATCACGTCTCCCAGGGGTGTCCCCCTTTGTCCCACTTTTGTCATTTCTCCAGTCAAATTTTATTACAAGGTTTTAGTTACAAAACTCTGTCCAATTTTTGTGTTAAATAGTACTAGAAAAATGCATCCACATAAATTTAATATTAAAAATGTTACACACTATCAACAGTGACATTAGGATTTTACTAAATACTCGGCAACTATCAGCTTAAATTCCTTTTTCTGTAAACACTTGTCTTTTCATCCGGAATGTGTAAATAACATACAGGAATGACTTAAAAGAAAGCTTAACATTAATACAGTTAAACACACTTAGCATCAAAAATTAAGGTTATAAGCTAACAAATATTCACTGAAGTATTTGACACCAGTAGTACAAATTTATTAAGCTTGGTTTTTAATTTGGAAAAAATGTTTAGAAGTTAAAAAAAGAAAAGAAACAGGTTGAATTATGAGGCACTGTGAGAGCTGTCAGAGTTTTGTGATTACAAGTAAGATTTACAGATCTTATAGATGTGTAAAAGCTTTACAGATAACAATGGAAAGGTGCATTACACTAATCAGAGGAATGTATAACATCTGTGAAGCAGACAGGAGTGAATAATTTTAATTTTCTCTCTTCTTATGGCTTTATATACTTATGTCAGGGAAGCAGTGGAAACCTAAATATGACCCTATTTAGCTATATTAACTGAAAAGGTTTTGTTGAATTTTTAAGCAAACAGGATTGTGCTTCTAATGCTGCTCATCTAGTTTTCCAGTGTGTTAAACTGGACGGCTACTTGGACAGCTCTCTATTCATTACTGAACTGTGGAAAGGAAACACAGAGGTGGCGTTTTCCTTTTAAACCATCTAATGCCTTATAGCCAGATTCCAAAGCATCAAGGAGAGTACTTTTTTTTTTTTTTTTGCTAGACAAGCTGTCGTAATTGAAATGAAGTCTAATCAGACTCATTACTGTTTTCAGCAATTTGCACCACCAAAGATGCTTATTAGGTAACAGTGTTTAATAAACCGCTCTTTAGAAAACTACCAGTAATGAGCCCTTAACAGCCAATCTTTAGCGTGAATGTAATGTGAAAAGTGTTCCTAGCGCTGAATAGATTTTCACATTTAGTAGTGTCATAATTAAGCTCAAGGAATTGGTAGCTATGATGATAGATTTACTGCAATATAGACTTTTTTTTTCCTCCTGAAAATACATTAATATTTGAAAATACTTGGAGTTCAATAATATTTCCAGAGCAAATTTAAAACTATTTAAAAGACTGGATTAGGTCTGTAAATGGTACTTAATCAGAGATTATTTATGGAATGCACAGAGTATTGTAAATCGGGTATCATCTGCCAGGCATGCATCAAGTTAATTCCACCTAGCTTTGTTTGACTGCTCTTCCATCACTTAACAATTTCCAGTCATTAATACACAAATAATAAATGTTGTTGTCACCAGCTGAATGATAATGAACAAAAATGGCCAGTAAAAAGAGATACTTGAAAAAACACTTGTCAGTTCTCCTTCCACAGTAACAGCCGAAAATACTTGATAAAAAATAGAGCAAATTGCTTGCATATAATATATGTATATATTTATGCACACACGCACATATATATAACTAATGCTGTTTTTCCTACACCTACTATCAACTCCTAGTACCTACTTAGAACCAAAACCCCTAAGTTCCTAGTATAAAGACCACAGCTCTGAAAATGTAACATTGTGACATATATTACTCATAAAACACAGTCATCAGCAAGAGATAAGTTTTCATCAATCGAAAGTTAAATTTAACTAGACGTACACCTTGCCGCACTAGTCATATCAATACTAGTACCAAACAAAGGCTGAAAGAGGCAAAAAAGAAAATAAACTGCATGTATAAGCTCTAGCTAGTTAAATATCCAGAGCTAATCTTGAGAATTGACCACTGTTATCTCACCAGATTGATTTAGGCCTGACATAATATTTAAAGTTATTAATAAGAAATGACCAAGACTACTTTTTTGTTTCCCACTAGGGGAAATACACAGGGATGCAAATGTTGTTTTTCTTACTAAAGATTCTGCTGGAGAAGGTTTGTGTTGGCGGCCAAGACTTTGGAAAGAAGTGCATGAAGATGAGTGATCAATAACGAAACCACCAACCAAATGATGAAGACTAAATCTCTTGAACTGAGATTTCTATATCAGAATTCCATGTTAAGATGTTAAAAATTCTGTTACCAAATGAATGCTTATTACACTCCTGTATACCCTAGCCCCCAAACTTCAGTAATTATAAATGCAGCCTCTAAGTCTCCATATCTGCTTGCAGGTTTCTGAATCAATATGACTACAAGAACTGAGACTACCAAATTAATGCCAGTTTTGCTTGATTTTGTGGTATGTGCTTCTTTGTACTACAGTGGAAAAAGGAAGCAAACAAACAAAACAACCAACCCCACACCCAGAACTTATTCCCAGATCAGTTTTTGTAGCTTTCAGATCAAAATATCTCCACATTTCTTAAGTCTGAACTGAATTTGTACCCAGATTCAACAGTTTTAGTGATACTGCCTACCCTATCATGCAACCCTAAACTTTGCAACTTTGTCACACAGCTTCTGTTCTCTGTAAAATAACATTAAAAAAAAAACCAAAAAACCAAACCAAAACCACCACAACAACACCAGCACCACAAACAACAACAACAATAACAGAAATAAACAAGCAAACAAAAAAACTCCAATACACACACAACAAACTACATAGAGACTCCACAGCTGCTTTGGACTGCCTCCTCTTGTGCCCCTGAATAATACATAAATACATTAAACTTCACACCATTTATGAGTGACAACTTGATGCTCTAAAATACATAATATGCATTTTGTACTGTTGATTTTACTATGCACAGATGCTCATCAATAAGTCCTTCAATACCACACATTTTGATATTTTTATTGGTTTAAGACTGAGGTTGAAAGAAAAGTAGCATCCACAGGAGGTATCTTAGGCATCATTATAAAACTATGGTTACCATCCTTTCTTACTCTGAGTGTAAAATTAAAGCATGGGGGAACCTTCAGTGTATTCCTTCTGNCACAAACTTTTCAGCCTCAGAACTATCAGTATTTTATCAAGCCTACAAAACATCAGTCTGCTCACCTAAGATGCTGACCCCAAACAACACCTGACTTTCAATAGAAACTGAGACTTTTCCTTCTGATACCTGTAGGCCTGCTTAGCCTGGTCACAAAACCCTTCTTTATCTGACTCTTAGAGGAGTTTCCATTGAAAAACTAGGACCTACCAAATTCTACAGTACTTAGAAGCTGCTACCCTGAGATAGTGTGTCATATATACAGGACCACAGACGAGTACAAGAAACAGCAAAAGTACAGGAAGTCAAAGGAGGAGGTAAAGCTACAGGGGCAGGTTAACCTCAAGGCAGAATTTTCCCCAAAACACTGTGAAGCAGTGAGAAAGAGCAATAGGATCCTAAAAAAAAAGGCAGTGAGAAGAACCTTAAGAGCCATCTTGAAGCTAAGGTGCTGGCACATCAGCCAATATCTCTGTGGTGTCAGAGGGCGAGGACTCTCCACAGGGAGGGCACGGCAGGAGGACACAACTCTAGTGGTAACGTTCGCTGTTATTGAAACTTAAGGTGAGCCCTGGAGTGTCTCATTTTGGGACAACTCCACCAAAAGACAACATAGATAGCAGACACTGGAGTCCATGCGAAACGTATTGCACCTTCTACAGCAGCATAGACATTATTTTCTTCTCCATCAGTGAAATTCCAATATTATAGCCCAGCTTCTCCCAGCCAGGACCCAGCACCAATCACAATTTGCCCTTCAGCAGAAGGTACCATAAACAATAGGTAGGGCGTCTTTGAGAACAGAACACCTCAGATTTCTCTGTTCTGTTGTTCATGGTAATTTCATTTAGATTTTTTTTTTGCGGAATAGAGAACAGCTTGGATGAAATACCCTATAAAATTGTTTCACTTGGTGTTCTGCACTGTTTGTTTGTTGGCTTTTTTAAAAAATACACCCCCACCCAAAAAAACCCCCCCCCAAAAAAAACCACAAAAACCCCAACACCAACACACACACACACAGAAAACCCAACCCAAAAATAAGCTTAATTGTTCCAAACAGAAGCAACCACTTGTCTGAACGATTGCACAAAAAACACCTCTGAGGACTGCCAAGGTTACTGTTCTATTATGACACATTTACAAAAGCAACATAATAGATGAGTTGCAGCAGATGAGAACATTTGTGCAACAGAACTGGAATCCTTTGTATTATGGCAGACAATATTCCATGCACTTCAGATTGGTTTAAACACACAGACTTGCCTAGTAGCTCTTTCTTTAGAGGTAGAGCAGTCTAGTACACAACTTTCCTGACTGAAATTGCTCATGGAAATATCTCCTTATAAAATGAAGGAGGCAAAAGAAAGAACACCAGGTCCTACATAATACAGTTGTAGGTTTGTCTGAGGGATGTCGTTAATTAAGAAAATGCATGTGTGAGGAAAGCATCCATGGGCTTTGGAGGGATTGGGGTGAGCACAGTAGAACGTAGCAGTCCTTGACTTTTACTTTATTTTTCATAGAGTCTATTTTCTGCTTTTCAGCTATAGAGATTTCTATTTATTTTAGCATAACTCTGTATCTTTGTCATTAAACAATCAAGTTCTAATAAAACAAATAATGCAGACAGCCAGTTTTGTAATGAAAAACAACACAGCGTTGAAGGGGGGTTCCTGCCTGATCTCAGCAGCAGATTAGCTTATGCCCTGCAGCATGAGATGGGAAATATGCTCCTCACTATTACAGTTTTGATTCTGTATTTGTATTTTATACGCATTTTTAAAGAGACAATATAAAGCTTTGGTTCAGAGAATCTCTCTCTATGTATGTGTATATATATACATATATATGTATGTAAAACTGTACAGATACGTTTATTTCCACTTGCAGAGCAGGGATGAGGTTTGTCTCTAGTGATGACACAGTGTCTAGTCTGAAATCTAGCAGACAGAAAAAGCACACAACCAGGAAAAAAAAACACATTTTGGGCTGTGCCAATAGACTATATCAACTGCAATCCCAAATACATGTATTTTGAGAAATTCTAAGTGACTCTTTTTTTCAGCCACCGTCCCGCTGCACTGCAGTATACTGCAAGATTATTTCTGCCTAGAGAATGACAGGTTTTTATTCATAAAAAGGTAAAAACCATTCAGTTAATTGCTTTTTGTACTCAATAAATAAACGTTAACAGTTTAGTCACTGGCAGCAAGCCAGGAAATTTCCTCCAACAAACACAGAGCTTTCAGATGCCTCTTTCTTCCTGTACTTGACATATACGATCTCCTTCTCCCTTTCTTCCTTCTCCAGTTCTTTACATGCATTTCTGCACCGTCCTCTATCTCAAAGTTAAAGCTGCACCAAACGAAGAGCAGCAGTGCTAAAGGGTGGTCAGAAAACAGGACAGCAAAGGCTTTTGAAGCTAACAAGGCAGCATCCTGTTCCTACCACCTATCAAGCATGTTTCTGGTTTCTTCACATCCTGAAGGCCAGGTTGGGTGACTGCCACTCCCTTTAGGAATTTAACTGCAGATACCGCACAGCCCATCAACATGCTCACCGCTAATGGCTCAAGAAATTTGTGTGGGGAGATCCCATCCTTGTGTCAGCCCACTCGCTGTGTGGCAGGTGAATACGTAACCCACTATACCAGTATGTAGGTTAGCTGTTCTGAAGATAAATCTGAGAAAAAAGAGTCAAGAAGACAGTAGGAATGAGGAAATCACATCTATGAGGACCTTAGAAACTTTAGTCCATGAAAGGTAGGAAAATTAGACAGAACTGCTATACTCAAACCTTCACTGAGGTTCTTCACTTCTAAGGCTAAGGAAGGTTTTACATTTGTTACATTGTTTTTGTTAGTTTTTTTGATTTTTTTCTTTAAACTTCGTATTGTTTTCATTAGGCACATGATTATTTAGGCACATTATGATACAAAGATCTTGTGTCACCTTTTCAAAAATATATCCAATACATTTTAAATAAATAACCTGTATTTTATTTAATGAAAAATGCCTTGGGCTGTATCCATGTCTTGTTCATTCTATGTATTAAACTGAGAGTCTGCCATAACTGAACTAAAAGATACTTGATAACAAATGGTTAGAGGGCACAGGCTGATATTTAAGAAGTAAGGTTGCACCAAGGTAGCTTTGATGGGCCTTTTTGTGTTGAGGATAACCAGAAATGACATTTCTTAAAAAGGTCTGGATTGCTAAAGAGGAGCAATGCCCTAAATGCATCAATGAAAACTGCTGCTGAGCTTGACTGCTTTTTTTAATATTTTGACTATTTTTGAAGGAAAGACAGTCATGCTACAAATGTTTTTTCAATAAATCTCTGGTGGGTACTGGGCCTTCCAAGATCAGTTACACAGCAGACTCTTAAAATGATTAAACTGTCTCTCATAGCACTTTAAATGATAGAGTGCCCAGAAAAAGCACTAATGCCCCACAAATTAGGAATTGTAGCAGTAGCTGATAAGGTAGAATGAGCTCTGGGCTGTTTTAGGGCACACCTCACTCTCATTACTGGGCTGCCCCTCTTGGAAAAATTCTTCCCCTTGTGTAAGGTCTTTTGACTAGATTAAAATATCTCACTGTAATGTTACCTCTTCATAACATCTCACATACTTGGGTATAGAGGTGCTGGTTATGGGATGAACAATGAGCTTATGTCTTGAAGCACTGCATGAAGATACCACCTGTGTGATTTAGATGAAAAAGAAAATTTAATCTGTTTTTCTGGGGTAGCTCTATCTAAAGCCACAAGCTGCTATGACAGAGAATTTAAATTGTTTGAATGGTTCCTCTGCTCCCTTCTTCAAGTTGCTATTAATGTCTATAATTTAGGCCTCTATGTTGCTAATATGCATGTGGATCTCTTGCTAGTCATATGAATAAAGCTGCATAATTAGGCAGTGGTATAATTTGTAGCCTCCAACTCTTTCTCCCACTTCCCTTTCCAGATGCTCCTTGAAGAGACCGCGATTTATGTTGGCGGCGGATCGTGCCACCGTTACTCACAGAAATACCCTTTGCCTGAGATTTCTTTGAAATTAGTGACAGAAATTAAACCTCCTAGCAGTCACAAGGATAGGGATATACCACACCAACCCCTCCACCACCCACACGGAGGGGAATATGATTCTGTTGCTGGGATGGGAATTTGGGCAGGTAACCAAATGCTTGACTATGCTTATCCTTTCATCCCCCAGACTGACAGAGACTTCTTTAAATTCTCAGAACTCCTTTTACAGAATCTCTGTTTGACAATTTCTAAACGTGCCCCAATGTCTTCACCAAGTTCATCTCTATTAACAGGAAATGAAACTGAAAGAAAGAGACGCTCTTCGTGTTGACTGCAGGCATTTCAGATTCCATGGCAGCCCGCGTCTTCCCAGTGCCTTTCACATGGAAGAGATAATGTGTGCAAAGAAAAACAAAATTGTAGGTTCAGTAATGTCAAAATCTGATTTATGCCAAAATAGAGATGTCAACAATAGCAGAATAAGTGACAAGTGTTAAATTACCCAAAGAAGTAAATTCTGTAATTATTTACCTCTCTGGCACATGATCCTTAACAACCTCCAGACCTAAAAGGAACAGCAGGAACCACGCACATTTTGAAATTCAGCATTTTTTCTTATTTTTGAGAATCAACTTTTTGCTCAATTTTTTTTTTTTTTTTTTTTAAATAAAACTAAGTGCCACCAACAGCATTTCAGATAAAACACCAGCAGCAAGCCCCATAGCTGAATATGCTGGGAGCTGAGTATACAGTCATCTGCAAATGGACAACTTTAATTCGATTCCTGGCACCACTGGCCACGCTGAGAATTCTTCTATCTCTTCACACCAGGGGTTTGCTCTTTTAAGCATTGCTCCCTGAAGGGAAAGAAAAACTAGAGAAAGAGGATTTCCAATGACCCTGCACAGATGAATGAATGTGTCAATGGTGAATATCGGTTCAGCTTTGAAATAGGGAATCCTGCAGTGGTTTCTCTGCTTCATCCCCACTAGTGAGTTCCACTGTGGACTTCAATGTGTAGGAGGCCTTTAGGGGACAGATAATAAATGAAGGGGAGAAAAAAAAAAGCGGGGTGGGGGGAAGGAAGGAAAAAAACCCCAATAAAATGGTTTAATAATAATAAGACGACATTTCTCTAACTATAATCTTGAAAGGATTTCTTGCATAATTTTCTCAGAGACGTGCATCTCTTTGACCTAGCTGGTTATGGAAACTGTTTTTTTTAAGAAAAGCTTAAATAAATAAGTGGTCCTTACCAAAATTAAAGGCCAGTGTGCCCTTTCAGGACGTATTTAACTTTGATGGGTTTCTATTTGTTCAGTTATTTGTTTCTGGTGTAAAGATGATGTAAAAATGGTTGTGAATTAATGAAATTGTTAAAAAACTCTCTGTTTCAGTGTGATCTTATTCTTTCATTTATGAGTAATTTCACAGCAAAAATGGTGACATGGACAAACCAAACACAGAAAGGAAAGATGCCTCTTGTCACCTGCATAACTCTCCTATAACTCAGGTAAACACAGGAACGTTTGCCTAAGCAGTAGTACAATACACATCTACTTCTACAAGCTTTTTAGTTCATTTTCATTCAACTACCTATCAATCAATCTCACCATGACACAATATAATTTCCTAATCATGCCAATATTCATGCTTTTATCTCTTTTTAAATCCAAAGAACATATATTTCAATAAGACAGAAGTCTAATTATTTAAACATGATGTAGAATAACACTTCTCTGCGGCCATTTCTTTTATGAGTTTTAGTTCCTTAAAACTGCCTTATAATTTAATCTCTAAAGCAAGATCTATATGAACAAATAACACAAGCTTCCAGTAAAGAAAGCTGTATTGTTAAATTCCAAATAAGTGGTGCTTTTTCCTCCCTTATGTCTACAATAGTTTTTGTTTCTAAGAGCAAAACCAATAAATTCAAAGTGAAATGTACTGTTTCTCAACGTGTTAAGAAACACATAAGAGCAATTATATTTTTTTTCTCTGATGTGCTAACTCTAACACGCAGAAAAAAAAACCAAAACAGAATAAAACAAGAAAATATCAACTCTGCACAGGTTTCTATTCCTTTGAAAATCAGGTGAGCAGCCAACTCTTTTCTATAGCTGAATGCATGCTCTTTAAATATAATAATTTTATGCAAATTAAAGTTCTCATTATGTAATTGCTAAGAAAATATTTACATCTACCCCCACTCTAATATTGGCGAGAACTAAAAAAAATAATGGATATCTAAAGGGACATATACTGGAAAATTTCAGCCACTAATATAATATGCAGATACTGAATATTTTTGGATACTTGGGGGTATTAGCTACGTATTTCATAGATATCATCAGATTATGATCCTGTTTCATCGAAGAAAGAATTCGGGTAATAGGATTTATGTAGTCTACAGCATTTCCTAAGAACACTGCCTAAGATTTTCCTCTTTTTAAATAGTTGAGATGTTAATGTTCTTTTAAGGCTATTTTTTAAATACTGACCAACAGCTTCATGAAGAGCTGTGCTGATTTCCAATTATGTAAAAATTAATTTGTTTAACCAAGCTACAAGAAGGACAAGAAGTTGAACTGGAAAAATTCCATCACATTAAGTAAAGGATTATTACTCACAAGAAATATTTTCAATGTCAGACAGACTTGCAGGCAGAAACTAACTGTACTTCTTACAGAAGTGTGTGCCTGTCTCTCGTGCCTGACTAGTTTTGTAAAGCCCTTGAAAACAACACCAAAATGAACTCTAAATAATGTTGACTTGTTTCTTAATTTCATTTACTTTAATCACAAAGAAATTTCGAGAAGTAAGACTTCACTAAATAGAGTTACAATTTATAAATGTCTATTTTCTTTTACATGTTATGTGCACTGGAAAAGGAAAGGAGGTTCCTGAAAAGTTGTTCTGCCTCTGGTCTCAGGATTGTCAAATAAATAAGAATGTTAGTTCATCTGGCCCACTCTCAGGAATATGCTAAGAAATGTTTCCCTTTTAAAACACATTTCCAAACTTGTAAAAAAAAAAAAAAAAAGCTTAATGTTTTTATGTTGTCATAATGCATGAAATCTTTTCAATTTAGTATTCACGATCATTATCAAGTAAATTCTGTTGAAAAAAGGGAACAAAATTTTGGCATAATTTTAAGATGATAGCAGTACAATGAGAAGTGCTCCCATAACCTCCTTCTGAATGGTGATATATGCAAAATAATCCAAAATGAGTTGCTTTCCAGTCCCTTTACAGACTACTTGACATCCACTGCTCAAGTGCTTCAAACTTTCAGTTGCTGACTGTAATAGTGCACAGATGGAACAATATTTATTCTGTCAGTGGAAACTAATTAGGATGACACTAACTCTGAACACTAAACCAGAAGAAAAAAAAAAAAAAAATCACACTTTACACAGCATAGCACATGATCTGTGAGTTTACAAATAAAAGCTATAAATTTTAATGTATTTCTGTTACTTGGGAGGTGAGACCATCTTTGCTGTTGCTGCCGCACCCGGCAGCCAGAGATGGGCTTGCAGAGCCATATCTGGATTTGTGTACGAACGTCCCCCATCCCTACTGTTAATTCACTTCACATCCAAAACTGCATCCCAACAACTTCCGCGCTGCAAGAAGAGCAATTCAGACTTGCGAATCATTTCACATTATTCTTCAGTCAGTCACAGTGCCCCCATCGCCAGAGGTCACCCCCTCAGCCTGCGGCCCTTCGGGTCCTACTTGCGCCAGCACCACAAACTGAGCAGAATCTAACTCAAGCCAGGGAGTTGGCCAGCCCCACCATTCTGCTTCACTCCCTTGTTTCCAGCTGCAGGCATTATGAGGTTGGCTGCCCTCTAGAATAAAATCTCATTTGATGAATTATCAGGTCTGAGATACACATAGATAGATAGATAGACAGAAAGACAGATGCAACCTCCATCCAAGGACTGGCTCACAGCTGCTGGAGACTCAAAAGCAGACATGTGCTCTCACACAAAACCTAACAAGGCATCTAAATCTGCATCTTTTGGTCCCTAAACACCTTTAAGAGTCATCTTTATATTCAAAGTTTAGCCTTCCGATGTTCACGAGCTTGAATAACCTGGTTCACAAATGCTTAATGCTTTGAAGACCTGTGTGGTACAGCTCAAATTCACAAGATTAAAAGCACAAAGTAGAGCGTGGTAGTTTGCTATTAGATGCCACTATTGGTCCCATTGTCTTTCAGTACTATTCCCTTTAAAATAACGGGCATGTCAGCAAAGAGTTGGGTTTGACGTTCATACATACTCCTGTAGATCCACCATCCTAACATCTTACTTTATAATATCTAACCTTTACAGGGAAATAAAGAACTAAGTAAATGCTTTAAGCAATGTTGACTTTTGTAATTTGGAATGGCAAATTAATTGAGACCTGCCCCCCCAAAAAAACCACAAAAAAAACAGAGAAAAAATAATGTCATCTCCCTACAGTTAAGCAAGCATTAATATTTTAGAAGTAATGTATCATAAAAAGTCATCTCATCAATTATTGTTCTGCTAATATAAGATAAACTGCCTGAGAAGGTGAGATCTCAAAGGCTGCTTCCCTGTGCAGTGCTGTGATGCCCCAGAGGTGTTTAAAAAATACATTTGGAAGTTGTATTTTCTGTAGTGGGAGTGTTCTTCACTTAACATGTCTCAACAACCAGGAACATGCTGGTGCAGAATTTCACTGTGAATCCATCCATATTCGTTCCTTCTTAGAAAAAAAGTTTTGCCATTGCTCATGATGGTCAGTCTCTCCTGTAGTTGGCCAGTACCATTAGCAGTCTAAATACGACATATTCATGGCTTTCTTAGGAAGGGACTTCTTGCAACAACTTCCACATAAGGCCATGAAGCACAGTAGCAGGAGGCATGATATTGCATGTAGTCCCATCATAAAGTCACAAAAAGTAGTGATAATGAATATTCTTTTCGTAAACCAGATGGAATAGATAAAAATTTCTTCAACAGTTCCAGCTATAGCCACTAGTCTAATAAAGTATATTATCTATATCTACAAATCTAGCTTTTCTCAGATCAATGAGGCTAATTCTGAAATTTCGTCATTTTAATATGAAAACATTTTCAAGCGCCTTCTATAATTGAGATACTAAATGTGCTCCATAATCACTGTTTATTTATTGATATTCATGTCAAACCTCAAAGGCAACTAAACTGCAATCTTACATTTTTTTTCTTTTTTTTTTAACAAACTTAATTCAAACTAAGGGCACAATATAATGAGTAAACCTGCAAAAAATGAAGAGAAGAGCATTTTGCTCCTAACTGATGATAATACCTTCTGTGGATGCCAGATAGCATCTCTACTGAAACTATACCTTGGCTTGACAATAAAGCTGGAAGTTATTCAAGTGTATTGTAGCCAACTGTCAGATTTAAAACCAGTCACAACATACTATTAGTGGCATTCAGCCAATCTCTTAAGGAACACAATGACCCGAACTTTATTCTGAAAACTCAGTTTGAAAGCAAATCTATTCCCTAAAGTAATTTTCAGCACTGCTTAAAAAGCTTGGAAAAATCAGATTAGAGTAAACCAGGTTATGTAGATGTTATGAGAATGTAACTTCTAAAAATAACTTCATAGATCAATTCAAGTAAACTTCAAATAGAGAGATCTCACCTTTTGCACAGCACGGCACTTCTGTGTTCTGTAATTCTGGTCTCAAACTATCAGATTGATACAGCCTGTATAGTTAGCGTAGTGTTTAGAAAGCCGGGGATACACAACAACTCCCATGCATTGAAGATTTATGCCTCGAGAGGCTTATGCGAACACATCACATACAGTATCTGATAGAACTGCTGCACTGCATGCTGTATTATTTTTTTTTTTTTGGCATCCACAGTCATTTCAAATCTTTCAGACAAACAGACACACATATGTATTCCTCTAATCCGTAACAGGGCACAAATTTCTTTCTATTCTTTGTTTTTTCAGTATTTTCATTACCATTGCAAACTTCCATGAGAATTAACATAGAATCTTACAGATGCATGAAAATAAAAAGGAGTATAATGCTAAATACAGCCAATGAATGAGATGCAACCACTGAAAGCTTGCCATAATCACAGAAAATGCACTCAGGTAAATGCTTATTACAAACTCCTATGAACTAACAGGAGTGACACATAATCAATGAAACTCCTATTAAAGCACTATTAAGATGTAACCCTGCTTATTCTAAGTAATATAAAAGGTACCCACTCACACATAAAAGCCGTCCGTGCACTACCCAGCCTATCACAAACATGATCAGATACAGTCTAAAGGAAAATGTTCCCAGATACTTCAGAAAAACAAGTATACAGTAACGCTTAATAGATTTGGTCCAAAAAATAACTTAGATGTTATTAATGTATGACAGCATATATTGAACTTATTCTTTCCAGAGAGCATTGACAAAATGTCTCTGTAAAATTGATTCCAAGGATAGCAGTTTACTACTTTGTGTATTCAAACTGAGTTACTGCTTACCTAAAATATCACATGCAAGGAAGAAATGGAGTTAGTTCCAACATGCGGCTAAATAAGATAACTTCTTCCAAGCATAGCAGCTCTACAGACTTATCTGTCTGCTGAATCATGACATCTTGCTTATAACTGTAGCATTAGGAGCCATTTATACAGGAAAAGTACTGTGCTTAATTTAACTTTCACCTCGTGAGTAAGGAAAACAACATCAATTTTAAGCACCGCTTACCTTACTTAAAACTACAACTGAGTTTATGAAAGGATTTTGCCAACATGGAAATTGAGGATCAGATTTATTTTCACTCCTATCACACAGCCGTACCACCAGGAAAAGAACTGCACAGATACGCTCTCAGTTTCAACGAAGTGACTTATGCTTTAAAAGAAGCATGTTTAGCTGTTCAACTTTTTTGGTGCCATTTATAGTCAAAATTATGCCTAATGCCATCAAGCCTGAATGTGACAATACAAATATTTCACAGCAAGTAGTTTCCCAAGGCAAGTACAAATTAATGAAATAATGAGCAATCGTAATTCCTGTTGTGGTCAAGGATTCCGCTCAAGATCATCACCAGATTCCCATTTGAAAACACTGATTGTTACTCAGCTTGAAATGAAGGGGAGTCTTCATTTTGAGCAAGGTCATTCTCATAGGTTGGACAGAGTGAAGCAAACCTAATAGTCATGTCATAACCACGTATAATATAACAGACAATGGTGAAAAAATTCTAATCGTATTTATCTGATTTCTATCTGCAGTGTTGCTCAGTATATCAGAAGATGCAAATCTGGTAAATAACGCAGCAGAAAGGTCCCCAGTATAAAATGAATCTCCCAAATATAGAAAGTCAAAAGAAAAAGAAAGTTGTGATGGCATTGCATAGATAGTTATTTTAAAATTTTGCTTTCCATTTCTACAATTTACAACCTTTTGGTTTGGGCTATTTTCTCTTTGAAAAACATACCCCCACTAGAGTCAAGGAATTTATTAATTACTCTAGTTATTTAGTGCTTTTCTGCAATTTTCCTACTAAAAATGCCTGTATTAGCACTGTGGGCACCTGAACTCTCTTTGTGAATTAATTACAAGTAAAAAATGTTCTTATAAAAATTATTCTCCACAGTATTTCTTTCTTCACCTGTTCTATGACACAATGTAGCACTGTGGCATAGAAAAATGAATAAACCCCTTTTGTGGCTAAAAATATACACACGTTCTTTTATTAGCTTTCCCTTTCTTTAACCTAAACCACGAGACATTTTGACTTATAACTGTATTTTTATTTTGACATGTTTATTTTATGATATTTGTTTCTTAAATCTCTTTCAGAACTCTGCAGAACTGATCTACACATCGATGTCTGCTCAGAGGAACAAAAGTGCAATCCAGCGGAATTAAATTCAATTGTGTTTTGATGCTAAAATAATATTATAAATACAGTTTTGCTGAATAATGGTGGTGAGAAAATCTCAGGGTGCTCAAGCAAAATCTGTTCAGTTCAGAGATGCATCCTAAATTTTTTACTGTTTTCTACTGAAAAGTATATTCCTTTCCTCTTCCTCTCCATGCAAAAGTTGTTAATTTAGAACAGGCTGGTTTTATATCTCGAGAGGAGAGAGAAGAGGGTATCCTGAAGATGGAGAGAGGACAGCAGCACTTTTTCTCATAGTAAAGACTGTATGGTACACAAAGAGGATGATTTTGGTGTGAACCATTTGTGGAGAATAATTGTGAGCGTGTAGAAAGAACAAAAGCTAGGACAGTGCGTTTTAATCAGAGATGCAGAAACGACATTCTTAGTTCTGAAAAAAACCCAGTTCTCACAGAAATCCTAGGACAGTGATTTGTTTCAGAAAAAGCAAAATGCTTTAATTCCTCCTCCCCATTCTACACACTAACTCAAAGCAATTGATTCCAAAGCAGGCTGAAGCCTGGGAAATTTAACAGCTCAGGCACAAATCTTCATTCCCAAACCCTTCCCACTTGCCATGATTACTATCAGTCATTCTTACTAATTAAGAAGAAAATAAACACTTCTCACTTCTTGCTGTGGGGGGAAAATTCTTCCTGCAAGCCGTACAGATGGAAACTTGCTTGGCAAATATTATTTCTCTCTGGAAATAACTTATTATACTAACAAATAAAGTGGAGCAGGTCCCAGTCTCCAGCCTTGAGGACAAGTGGCACAGCATGGAGGTTGGTGGTCTTGAGCCCACAACTGAGTGTATGACCTGGCTCCATTTAGTTCATATGATGTCACCTGGGAGACTCCAGAGGAACTGCAAAACTTTGAAGAATGTCTCTGACATTAAGTTGCTTAGTAATGACAGTGAAATAGCTATGCCAACTTCCTCTTCATTAGACATCTAATTTTTCTTGTGTAAGATGCATGGTAAGTCAATTTAAAACACAGTGAGACATATTCCAAGTTTTCCAGAAGTCTCCACTAGACTTTTAAAAAAAATTATGTCCAAAACAGAGAAAGATCTATCAAAAAAACAGAGGAAGACCCCCTTTCAGAAAGGCAGATCTTGACTTTTATTTTTTGCAATATAATTCCCATCTACTACCTATTTTCCTACACTTGTATTGACATCCCTCTTTTTCTTTCATTAATGAGTGCACATCTATGCATATATTAGCTGTAAATGAGAAAAGAAAGGAAGCCTGTTGGGAGAGGCACATATTTTCCACATCTGGATTTGATTCAAAGTAAGGGGGAAATCAAGAAAACAGGGATACAATAATAACTTAAAGAACAGAGGGGAAATATGATGGACATCTAGAAGAAAATACTAATTTTGATGTAAACAAACACCAGTTAGATGGCATGGTTCATTAATAGACTAATTAAGGAACTGGATCCAATAAGTAAGAAATACTTTTAAAGTTTGTTGCTCTGACTCCTTGTGTTCTTAAACAAATATGGAAAAGTCTGAAGTGCTTCAGGATGTAGAACGAGCTATTGCGGGAAAGCAAAATGTATTGAAACAGCAGTCAAGGCTGGAACAAAGATGCTGAAATGCATGTGTACTTTAGGAAAAAACAAAAATAGATGGAAAAGGGTGTGTGATGACATTATAGACTGTGAAGACATAAAAAGGGCTATGTTGGATAAAACAGCCTGGTCATGTCAAATAACAGACGTAGACCCCCCCACCCACCAAAAAAAAGTGCTGGAGCAGTCCTAGAAATTCTACATTGAAACTCCCAGATTATATCTGGGCTTGGGAGGGAAGCCTCAATACTTAAGGAGCCAGAAGACGTGAATCGATCTACACAATAGCTCTTCTACTAGTTCAAGGTTTATATACATACATATATGTATATACATGTTGCAGAAAAATGGGATGCAGTTTGCAATGAGTTTATCAAAGGTAATTAATGACAAGCTAATTTCTTTGATGATATGGCTGATTTCAAGCAAAGGAAGTTATTGAATCATTTAACTGCACATCTGCATATATAAGGTTACCTTATGCATTAACAGCTGGAAAGATAGGAATTTGTAAAAGGACTGTAAATTTGCTAAGGAAAAAATAAAAGCAGTATAGTGACAGACCATATTGAAAGGGCATCTACTGAACAGGAGGAAGCTTGGTAATGAACCTCCTCAGAGATCAGTTTGCAAAACTCGTTTAAATTCATTACTAAATACGAATATGACATAAGAAGTAAGAATACATAGCGGAAACTTGCAGGTTACACAAAATTAGGAGGCACCACCAATAGAAAGAAAAATAAAAATATAACAGAGGTAAAATATCATGTTCCACGGAAGCACAAGTAATGAACAGAAAGTCGTAATACAAAGTATGAGGTAATAGTGAAAAAAAAATGCTACAGTTTGAAACATAATCACAACGAAAAGGGAAAGGAAAGAAACTGAAGTGTGTAAGCCAATAGTAACATGGACTTTCACCAACCGATTTGCAATAAATATGGAAACAAGTTGTAAAATATGAATGTGCGCTTTTTTCTTTTCTTTCTTCTTTTTTTTTTCTTTTTTTTTCTTTTTTTCCCAGAAAGTATTAATGTCATTAGACAGTGAAACCTCACCAGAACTCTAATTCTGATTTTCTTCAGGAAAGATTAATTTAAACTGGAAGAAGAACAGGGAAGAGCTATAGGGATGACACTGGGAATGAAGAGTGTACATTCACAGAGAATAAAAGACATTGACTTGCTCTAACCTGCCAAGACTGTATAGGAATATGATTCCTCTGTAAAATTAAAATCAGCAAAGCATATACACTGGAGATGAACTATTTAAGTCAAAAAGACAACATTGGCACAAGAACAAATAAGTGTAAAACAGCCATAAATAAATTTATGCTGCAAATTACACGATTTGTAACTCCCAGGGCAGTAGCATTATTTAACAGCCAACCGGAGTCCTGAAGGACAAAAATAATTAGCTCATGTTAAGACACAGCTTTATCATTTTATATTATAATATATGGTGACAGTAGGGGACTGGACTTCAAGATTCCCTAGGCCCTTTTGTATTTTATGTACCCATCTGAGAAGGGTTACAGAGCTGCTCTTAGCCTGTGGAAAACTGGTGGGACTAGGCCAGGGATAAGAGCATTAACAGAAGGACAGGAAATATTAACTTGGCGCAGAGCCGTACTAAGGAATGAACTATTGCTTGCAGACTGGGGCCAGCTCCCCTGTATGCACCTCAGAAAATGGACGAAGTCCATTTCTGCTTGTACATGTCCATATGGGTGTATATTTCAAGATAATTTGGGGTAGGAAAAGGAGTAAATACAAATAACAATACATTTCTGCTCAGTTCTTTAGCATAAACGACTTCTCTGTCCCTAATTACCTACAGGTTAAGTTCAGAACAGCGTTGCAGACCCCAGTATTCGTTCCACTCTCAGGGCAAAACCATTGCTCGGCAGATGTGCACTGCCTGCTTGACTCCCATTTAAGTACTAATGCACTTTTTAAAAAACAAAATATTATTTTCTTTATTTATTTTAACTAGTAGTGATTAATTTATGCCCTCTGGTATTGGCACCTATGCTGATAAAATTCTGTTGGGCTACAAGCAGAGACATCAAAATATTCATTTTGCAATATGTTTTTTTCTGTTCTTTTATTATTTTTCTTATTTGGTTGGTTGGTTTGCTGTCATTTTGTTTGTTGTTGTTGTCGTCCCCTCCCACTTTTTTGTTTGCTGTTGGGTTTTTGTTTCGGTGTGTGTTTGTTGTTGTTGTTCAGGGGTTTTGTTGTTGTTCTGTTGTTGTTGCTGTTCTTGTTTTTATATATTCAGATACTGTTTGGAGATTGTGAGAAGCGGCTTTTCTTTTATGAACTTTAAGCATGTGGCAGTGATCAAATGGGTACAGCTGTCCTTTAAGGACATTGGCAATTATTGTCATCATACCTCCTGTTAGGCAGTTCAAATTGCTTAAAACTTTGATAATGATTACTTGACTGCATTTAAATGAAGGTCGTTTACCCTTCCATTCCCTACTTATATAGTGTCTTTCCTGCAACACGCCTCAAGGCCCTTTCCAAAGAACACTAATCAGTACACAAAATTATATTGAAGCAAATAACCTTGTCACAAATTCCATTACACAGTAAAAGCTAAATAAAAAATAATAGCTTTCCTGTCTATATTTAAAAATATATATCCACTTAGTGTCAAGCTTTTCAAGTAGAAGAGAATACCACAGAAGAGCATGAATCGTACTGCACAGCAAAGAAATGAGAAGTAAACTGTTGCTACAACACAACCAATACTTGCCCTACCTTACCAATACAATAGGCAATTGCAAAAAAAACATCAATATTTTTAAAAAGCTGGCTCATGTTAAACTCAAAAATTTTCAATGGGAATTTCAAAGGAACAGCTGAAGCTATTTCCAAGAGGGCCAACCAGCCAGTGGAACAGAAATTGCCTTGACTTGCAATAATAACTGTTTTAAGGTTTGATTGAGGCAAGACCAGCATCAATCTGGCATTTACTTAAAGGCGAACTGTAACCATTTTGCTCAGCCTGCCAGTTCAATACGGAAGACAGATTTCTTCCCATAAATAAAGGTAATTTCTTATCTATGTACACATACAACCTCCTACACTACCTCAGACAAGTGAATGTACTTCTCTTGCTTGCAAGCCCAGACAGGAGAAAAGATGACTGATAATGTCACTCCCATCCCATAGTGGGCTTGTTGGCTACTCGCTGCTCACCCTGCTGCTGACTGTAAATACAGTCGTCTCCACAAAATCTAGCCACCTCTTTGAGTGGCTACAAATTGACATAAGTGAAAATATCAAGTAAAAGCAGCCTGGAAATTACCTTTCATCCTAACCAAACAAGTGATTCGATCCACTTGAGTGGCAAACTCAGCCCTTCCCTTTTTGGCTGACAGAAGTATAACAGGAAAGGGGAAGAGAAGAAAGATTAAATACCAGGGAGAGCAATAAAGGTGTCCAGAAATAAGAGAGACTCACTCAAAGCTCTTACCCAAGTATTTGCATTAATGCTGATTTTAGCTTGTGAAAAATGAAGAAATCGAGGAAATAAAACACAAGCTAAGGAAGAGAAACAGAACATTTGGAAAACTCATTTTAAAATTAGAGAGAAAACAATGGAAATACAAATAAATAATTATCTTACTGCACAGTAGTCTACAAGATACATGAGCTTAAAGTGATGGAACTGTTGTTGTTCAGAGCGTCCTAGCTGCCAACATATTATAGAGTTTGGCATACTACAGGGTGTTTCAAAAAGATGGACCCAAATTCAAAGCAGTATATTTCACAATGGCAACATGGTACAATTACACAAAAATTTACAGTTTAAGGAGTTATCAAGTTTAGCATTAATCATTTGCAACTCTATGCCCTTTCCTTTCAAGTGGTAAGAGTTTCATTCAAGGGTGGTTCGTGGTTGCAGAGATACAGTGATTTCAAATTTGGTCCATCTCTTTGAAACATACTGTTTATAGTGATCTTCTCACATACAAAAACAAACACAATTTTATTTTGGAAGCTGCAAACTTCTTCTGCAATTCCAACTGAAATGATTTATTGGCCAATTGACACATCTTGAATTAATTCTGCTTCAAGTATAACCTAGAAAATTCCATCTCCTATCAGTTATGTCAAATTTGACAGCCTCAGGTGAAATTTCTCCTTTCTTTATTATTTTATTATGCCATTAATTCTCTCAATCCATTAGTTACACTCCCATGTCCCGCTCTGAAGAATTTCTCTTCTTCCTTGATGTCTATACATTTCAAGAACCTCAAATAAACAATGTTGTCCCTTGGCAGTCTCTTTGCTATACTAAATATGCCTCACTACTATCATTTCCCTTCAGTAACTAACTAGTGCTTACGCATCAGTTTTCTCCACCTTTCCTTTAGTGACAATTCCAGAAGGGAACAACCAAAGTGATCCTCTTGAGCCTAGAGCTAGAGGTGTCCAATTTTCACTGCTGTGTGCTATGATAGTTACATACATGTTCTTTCCCACCCCCACCAAAAAAGTACTTTGGAAAATTGCACATTGCAAACCGTATCTTAGCTGTTGCCTACTGTTCCTCTATAGGAGGTGACAATAAAAAGTGAAATACAGCGTGTTGCAAATCTGTCAATCAAAAAAGCAGTGTGCGTTTCAGTGGCCACATTGAAAGGA
Organism: Pampusana beccarii; assembly: GCA_013399365.1. NCBI lineage: Eukaryota > Metazoa > Chordata > Aves > Columbiformes > Columbidae > Pampusana > Pampusana beccarii. The sequence goes on from VWYH01010736.1 coordinate 1,551,041, forward strand.
CAGGCATAGTATAGATACCACTCCCAAAGCTGCTGACCCCTGGGACAGGCTGCCCAGGGAGGCTGGGGAATCTCCATTCCTGGAGACTGTGAGACCTCAATAGGAGAAGGCCCTGACTGACCTGAACTAATTTTGAATTAGCCCTGCTCCGAGCAAAAGGTTGGGATAGACGATCTCCAGCAGTCACTTCCAACTCAACTTCCTCTCTGTGAATCACTTAAGAATTTTTGATCATTCCAGAAATACAGCATAGTACCTTAAATCAGCTGTGTGACGAATTCCCCATTAGATCTTGTGCTGTAATATTATTTCTCTTACAGTCTGACACCAGAGACAAGAAGTACAAAAGCTGGATGTCTTCTCGTAGCAATATTGCCAGGAGATTTAGGAGACTATTCAGCTTCTCTTGGACTGTAGCCATTTCTACGAATTGTAAGAACAGAGAAGATGGATGGATCATACCAGAACAGGGAGACAACCTCAATGGAATATGTAAGACAACCATCAGTACAGTGGCCATATCACCCACAATGGAGTAAAACATGGAACTATCCGTTGTTTTGGATAATTCCAGAAGGATAACGGTAAGCAAACCCAAGTATAATGTCACCACCATTGACAAATGATCACAGGTCTTTCTGGAATACAGATTTCAGTTGTTTTTGAGGAGGGATTAGGTACATAAATATTGCTCCCTCCCAACACTGAGGGAAAAAAATGGAGCCTGCCTTGTCTCAAACAGTCAATACATAACCTGGAAATACTGCTGTCAATCTAGTGCAAATTAGAAGTGGCTAAATTTTCACTACTTTGTCTAAACTTTCTCAAGAATACTCTTATTTCTGCAGAGTGAACTGGAGAACTATACACTTCACCTTCTTCAAGACTCTCCCATCCTTTTGCTACTCATTTATGGCAAATCATCAAACCACTGTAATACTGTTTCCCCAACGCAAGGATCAACTCAGCACTTTTGTGGATAGTCCCTGGCAGGATAGAGATTATTTTAGGCACAATTGGAAATGGTAGAGTCCTTTCAGGGTTGCCTTTCACTAGCCCAGCATCTAACACAGAATAAATAAGCTAAGAGCTCCAAGTCAACTGTAGTATGCTCCAATAAAAAGCAAAAGAATAAAACTATTAATGGCAGCACAATAAAAATAAAACACCCACTCAAAAATAAGTAGCAAATCAATTAAGCACAAAACCTGAGAGAACAAAGAGGTGCTCAAGGCTACCAAGTGCCTAATTCTAGAGAGTTCATTCTTCGATATATTGAGCATCACAGCACTGAGTTGGCAAAATAACTGTGAAGCCTTGTGTGTTTTCCAGTAGGAATTTGCCTACCCTAAAGTCAAATTGAAATTTCTCGAATTGGTGTTTAGCAATCAAGACAGCAGCTTGCCAAACCAGCTCTTTCAAAATGCTTTTCCTTAGAGAAGATTCACGTTGGTAAAGTCTTTCACAATTAGACTTCCTCTGGAACTAATTAAGGGTAATATTTTTCATAATCATGTTTTAAAAAGCTGATTTTCAAACATTGTAGAGACACAATGAATTTTTAGAACTTTAGGCTAGGCTGACAGAATAATACAACGTTGCAAAGTCTTTTCAACACAAGTTGAAAATATATGAAAAAATCAGCAGATTATAGGCTCTCAAAAGGAGGCCAATATTTGGATTTCTTCTACCATTGTTTGAAAATTTTTAATATGTCTAGACAATGAATTCAGTTTTAAAATCAAAATTATTTAGAAAGGAAACATTGTCATATGTCATTCAACTCTTAAATCTTATCCACTCAGGAACAAAAAAATGTTAATCTAAATTTTATGATTGAGGATGCAGTGCTTATTTTGATTATCTGACAATCAGAGGTTTTGACTATTTGATAATCACAGAAGCAGGCAAGTTTATTTTTTACTTTGTGCAAATGTAATATATGTTATTGCCTCTGCTACAAAAGCTCAAAGTACCTGACTAAAGATTGCATGTAATTCCCATAGTAGCTTCTTCATTGTTGTATGTCAATCGTCATGTCTCTCAGCTGCTATCACATGATAGATATTCTGTCTTAAAGGCAGCCACCACAACGTGGCCACTTCTGGAGTAGAGTGACATGTGCTATTAACACATGGCAGATTATGATCCCTGTGCAGAAGAGTGCTGTCTATCTGAAAGTTCTACTGAAGAAGTACAGGTGATCTTCAGTAAAAGACAAATGTGGCATCTTCATGACAGATAAAAACCAAACCATGCAACCCAAAACTATAAATGTTTAAGACTATGACTACTTGTGATCTCACTTATTCAAAAGCTTGTATATCCAGCAGCAAGGTAGCCTAACTCTGCTGTCTGGAGAATTGGTTTGAGATATCTCCATGGGACTTAAAGCATCCAGACATAAACTGGCTGAACTGTTAACCTGAAAGAAACCATTCAGTATTGCCCTAGAATTAATTAGTTCCACTTTAACATGGAAAAGGGTTTCAGTGGGAAAAGTGCCAGAATGAGAGCCATAAAACAGACCTCTGGTAATCACCAGAGAGCAGGAGTATTAATCTATCCGATTAATCTGTTGAGCTGTAATAGTTCCTCAAGGGCAGTGTGATGAGTTGGTAAGTGAACCTGGTGTCATTCTTCTATCCCCTGCTCCAGAAGAATACAGGTCTGCATGAGGAAGCTTGCTGTCAAGGGCAGGGCTTCCTATTTTCTCTGATTGAACTGGCTGAAAGCAGCTGGGTGCTTCTCCAGACCCACTAGATGCTACTTTTTCTGAAAATGTTGCGATTCTGTCAGCAGAACCATAGAGTCTTTGGCAACATCAAGCAGGGATTGAAGCAGTTGAGAGGATTACTTAGCAATGATACAATACTAGTGCTATCTTGGAACTCAATTCTGCTATAAGAATAAAATTTATTCTAGTAGTAAGGTCTGTCAGAAGAAGCCTCCCTTCCACGGAAGCAGCAGAGGATTTTGACAACCAGAGGAGAAAAGCTACAGAGTAAATATGATCATAACTGACCGTACAGCTACTGTCAGCTTTTGCCACATTAAAGAAGGTGTGCTACATTAGTACACTTTAAAATCTTCTGCTTTTGCTGGGTATCTGAATGTTGGGAACCACTAGGTCTAGGGAAAGAATGAGATTTCACTGTATTTCAGAGGATTCCACTCTCCTGCTTTGAAAGAGGATAAACATCTTCATCTCATCTTCTGGTCCCTAAGAGTAAATTTATTAAAGCTATCTAAAACTGAGGTGTTGGAGAAAGCATGGTGGCTGACACAGTGTTATCTGCCAACCTCCAATAAGGATTTTGGTGACAGAAATGTTTATGGTATCCTTAAACTCCTACAAGCATTTTTACTGATACCCATGGGCAAAAACTAAGACAAATGCCTGTCATTGCCAAGGACAATCTGCAATTAAAAATTTCACAGGCAAAATATGAGACAAAGGGAATAGACAGTAAATCATTATCAAACAAACTGAAATAGAGAAACTGGAAAAAAAATTTAACATATCAAATTATTCCAAGAAAAGACAAAATGATCCCAGCAACTTAGTGTTCAGAAAAACTGCTGATGCTCAATCATTAGGAGCCATAATTTCATCTGTCTAGATTCCTGATGTAGGAAACACTCACACAATTTGTCACCCTTTAAAAAGACAGTATTTCCTGCTAACTAAATAGAAACATATCCTATGTTAATCAACTAGTCTCCACTTGGCAGACGCATGTGTCGAGTATTTCTGGAAAGGAACCAGGTCACCAAAGGAAGCTTCTATTGAGCATCTTTTCTTTTACTCATTGACTTCCTATTTTCCCTCTGTGCATTACACACTTTTCCCCTCCTTTGTTGGCCACCTCAGCTCTGGAATCACACTGGGAGTCAATAATTTTGCAGTCTCTGACCTAGAGTATTGATTCAATGCTGTGAAAGATGCCACTCTGTTATAATCAGTAACTAAACCATAAAACCATATTATTACTTACTTTCATTCATTCACTCCAGTAATATGACTAAATACCTTTAACTTCTTTCATCAATTCTCTACAGAAGCCATGTCATACCAGCAAGACAAAAAGTAAAGAAAAAAAAACAATGATAAAGTCCAAACAGGACTTTTGGAGCATGATCAGCTAATACTTTACAACATATCCCCCTCTGCAATATAATAGAAGGCAGCCCTTTAAATCCTTCTTTGGAATAGATATTTGTTTTCTTTACCTATAATTTCAACTGGACACATGCCATTCTCTTAACCTGTCATAATAGCCTTGTTTCCTACTCTTTCAGGTGTCTGTACACAGACACAAGACTCCCATGAAATATCCCATTAGTCCCACTACTGAATTCTGGTTTCACCTGATGTCATCTTTCATTATCACAGGCAATTTAAAGCTCAGGCATTCTGCCATAGCTGAGGAGACATAAAAGATGGAAAATTGCTTTAGAAAAATTATTTCTCAGAAAAAGTTTAGGAAGAATTTGTAACTCTCCTCTCTCCATTAATTTTTCACCCACCAGAAATTATTGCAAAACCTGAAGTGTTTTCTTGTTTATTTAGCCCTGCATTGGTAACAAATAATATTATTTTCTTAACTTTACAAGATATAAGGCACAAAGAATCTTTTAGGTAAATACAAGGTGAATTCTGATAAAGCAAATCCCGAAGCTTGGAACTGATAAAAACACAGGTAAATAAATCAGTTCTATCTTCTCTTGCATGGCTACCCAGTGTCTTGTCAAACCAACGTGGACATGAAAAGGTAAAAACGGTAACAAGTATTTCCAACAAGTTGAAGAGGAAAAGGAATGATGACCAAAGAGAGAACATTTAATCAAATACTTTAAGCAGAAATTACTTTAGTTACCGGAGAGCAATAAAAATGGATAAACAAGCAATCCAAATAGCATGTTGATGGTTCTGAAAGCTTTTTTCTTGCGGAGCTTAGTAAAAGAATGCACTGGGAATTACTTTGCTTTATACTGTTCAGTCATTCTATGTTTATATCTCTGTGATGAAAGGAAGTACCTTTTAGAATAAGTTTAAAGTCCAAGAGTCTTTACTGGACAACCTGTAGACCTGAGTAATTCATAAAATTACTCTACCAATGAACAACAAATTTCAAAGGCTTGCCATTTTGTGGAGGCTCAAAACAAGACATTGAAGAGGCCATAAAGCACTGCCTGAAACAATTATAATCACAACTGTGAAGGATAATGAAAATAAAATCTTCCTATCGCATAAAGAGGAAAAAATAAATAAATAAATATATGTCTTGAAATATGCCAGACATTTCACAAGAAACAGTTACTGTCTATTGTTAACTTTAAATGAAGAAGATCTGGGTCACCTTCTCATTTCTGCCTGTTAAAATTTTAAAAACACATCAAAATCTCATATGTATTAGAATCGGAACAACAGCTTCTAAGTTGAGAGAAATAACTCCGACAGAGGAAAAAATAAGTTCCCTTACCCCAAGATGGATCCTTTAGTCTCTCTTCCTCAATTCCATCCTTCTTAAGATGAAGCTTGGAAGAAGAATCCATAGTTAGATGGATACAAGATGTTACTCCCACCCATTAAAACGTATCTTTCAGCAAAAGAGAATTCAAGGGAAGAGTGAAAACGGTTGGAGGCTGAGCTGAAAGTTAGTTTTATAGCAGCCGGTCAAGAAGTCAAATCAAAACAACCTCTTCTCTCTTCCTTTTATCAGAACGCAATCTGAGGAATGTTGTAGATCAGAGGCTCAAACAAAGGAATTTTGAACCCTTGATATGCCTAAACAACTTGTCTGATCCAACTGAGAATCATTGGGGTAAATCTTTCGTAGTATAATATCTCATACTCTTTGCCTAAGTATCTGTAAAGTGGTCATATTCGAATATGGATAACACATTTAAATAACAAGTTATTTGGGATCCTTAAGGCTTGAGGAAAGTCTAGAATGACTGTATTTAGGTAATATCTACAGAGAAATGATGTGGAAGGGCTGTGGGGAGCTGAGGTTTATAGCAGGAAATATTTGGGACTTCGACACTCTATTGTGACAAATGCCACATGTAATTCATTTCATTCTTTCCTTTGGATGACTGATTAAGCCCATTGCACTACAGCAGCAGCAAGTTGTAAGATACGTTGTAAGTGCACCAAGCTGTTCCCAGTGCTACTGCCAAACAAAGTAAGAATATTTTCTTTGATGTGAAGAAAAGTTACATTCCTTCTTCAATTGCTAGCAGTGTTGAAAAACTACTTAGGTAAATGGCTAGATGTCACTAAAATCTTGTTACACAACATATCAGAAATCTCATTCAGATCAAGCAACAGATATGGAGATGGGTTTGGAGAAAACAAGAGAAAGGAAAACAGAAAAAGTGAAAAAAGGGAAATACATGAATAGAGCACTTTCACGAATCCTTTCTTGCTTGTCAGCAGAGACTTGAGCATGTCCAGAGTATTTTAAGTGTCCTATCAGGTAGAGATGAGAATTAAGAGAAAGGGTATGTGAAGAAATATATGTGAGAGGTATTTTGTGTCCATTTCTAGGAGGGCTGGAAGTGCTATGACACAAGCACTGAACAAATGACTTAGTCTCAGAATTTCTCCACCCAGAATCTGTGATGGCCACAGGTCTGCCTTTCAATAACCACTTCGTTTTATTGGTTACTGCTCAAAACGTTTTCCAATCTAAACTATGCTTTATATATATTAAAAAAAATCAGTAAAGTTTCAGAGTGCTACAGAAAGCATTACAGAAATGCAAATCATGCTACTGGTTAATGCAGTTTCCATAAGTAGCAGTCATAATAAATAATTGAAGTAATATGTACTGCTGATTCACAGTGAAGGGAAAAAGCCCTATTGCACCTGGCTGACAAAACTACAGATACTTCCGAAGACAGGAACGTTACACTTTACATACAAGGCCTTCAGCTGAAGACCAAATCCTAGCTGGCTAGAAGAGAATTACAGCTCAGTTGTGTCTGAGAAACCATGATAATGTATTGTAATCCAACAAATAATATTTAAACAAGTGCTGTTCAGAAGCATTATCTTCTCTGAAGATCCATCATATACCATGTTGTGTCCTTCCCTATTTATGTGCTACAGGTACTGTAACAGCTCTTGTACCTTGTAGCATAATGCCATAGACATTTTCCCGAAAGGTCTCAATGTTTTTGAACCGGAACTCTTCCATAGCAGTCCCAAAAATTAATGCTCATTTACCAAGGCCCTGTTGACAATCCTACGCTCCAGGAATCCTTTCAAACTGTTTTGTGCTTTCTAGACAACATTTGTTAATTATGGGGAAAAAAAAGAGATGCTTTATTTGACATACGCTATTGTTGCAGAAACAGCTATCTTAGCCAGTTACCACACTGGACTTCCTGAAAACAGACTAACAGACATGCTGTCTCCTCTGCTCTGTGCAAACACACACAAAACTGCTCTGTTTGCAGCAAATAATCAAAAGGTGAAATACATATTTTTAACAGACTATTTTCTAAAATGTAATTGCTATAACAGTGGGGCATGAGGGAACCCACTCTCTAGATTCAAGGGGATAACAATCTTTCCGCTGGACCACGAGCTTATCCCTTCAAGTTACAAAAACAAAAACCCCAGAGAACTGGCAAACAAATTTATCGCATTATTGTTGGCATCACAACAGAGAAACTTTTAATCTATTTAAGCTGAAATCATATGATCCAGTAGCCTGGGGGAAGGGCTATTAATAGTACTCAGGGCAGAGAGGAGAAGAGGGCAACTTCCCTCAGCCCAGAGCCTGGTGGCGGGTTCTCCACAGCTCTTCAGTGCCCAGCCCAGCGCGGGGGCCAGCGGGGCGGGCAGCCCGGCGGCGCCGGCCTCCCAGGGGTAGCGACGGGCATCGGGGCTCAGCAGCTCCTGACAGCCCACCCCGGCCCCAGCTACGGGCTCGCACCACGGCCCTCCCGACAGCAGACAACCTCGCTTCTGATCGTAATGCATTTGAAGAGCTTTCAGGCTACTTCTGCGACAGCCTGCGCACTGTTTTACTCAGAAAAGACAACAGAGTCAACACTGGAAAATATAAACTGGCTATGAGTAAGTCCCTGTCTCTTTTTTCGTATTGAGAACGTATTCCTGTAATGAGGGACAGGAGAGAAGAAGGAAAAAAACAAACAAACAAACAAAACAAAACAAACAAAACCAACCAAAACAAACAAAAAAAAAAAAAGATGAAGAAATGGCTTTCATCAACAGAAATGCATATATGAGCCAACAAGCTGAATAATCACAAAACATGGAAAAACCCTGATCCAAGCATTAATAATTCAATTAGTTTTCATTGAAATAACATTGATTTTAATTAATCTATTTCACATCACTCTTCATATCCTATATGCTTTCTATTACAGCTTAAAAATCATTAGTGTATGAGCATGCTAAGTACTCATATATTTAAAAATAACAAAAAGGAGACACAAACTCACCAAAGAATTATTTTAAAGCCTCAAAAAGTCAATAAAGAAAAATGAAATGTAGTTGCTTGTCACTATGCATTACTAACATGGAACATACTAGTATGTTGCCAGTTGTATTATAAACATAATTTGATTCATTGGAACTTCAGTATATTAAAGTATTGGTAAAATCTGCATCAGCCACCAAAGTGTTTGCACAACACAAGCCCTGGCACTGCTCGGTGACTGACTGAAGCAGAACACTTTTCATTCATTCTACTGCTCTGCTCAAAGCTCATCCAAAATATACAGGAACAAAAAAACATACATGTTCCTGTCTGAAGGAGGCCCAGCAGATCGATAGAGAATATCTATGTCCGTCACAGAGCTTTGCTGGAGATGATGCGGAACAAGGCGCTTTTCTAAAGGAAACTCCAAGAGCCACTGTAATTCCTAAAGCTCTCTGCACCACAGCCAGCCAGAGCCAGCACACAAGAACTGCCCTTTTCTGCTTTAGGACATGATTTCTCTTTTTCTTGCCAGGCAATGTTGACACTCTGATGTTGGCCCTTCTGCAGGGTCCTTTACCAGTGGGTCCCTACCAAGATGGACAAAAGATAAAGAAGAGAGATACATAGGCAAATGCGATTTGATAGAGAGCAGTAAAAGCAGTCTAAGCTGCCTTGTATACTAAAATGATTTTATAAAGAGATGAAAATGAATTTGCTTCTCTTTACATTCTCCTGTCATCACCCGTTATGTCATATAGCCATATAGTGAATTCACATATAGTCATGTAAATATAGTCGTATGGTGAATCCACATATATATAGTCATACCCATAACTATTGTTACTATTTATTTTATTTATTTCTATAATATATTGAGGTAATTTCTGACTTTGGGTGAAGTCTGACATTCTTCTACCTAGCTGGGTAACTACAAACCAGAGATATGGCAGTCCAAGCGTTTAGTTTTTAAACAAGGAATTTTGCTTCCTATACATCTCTAATTAAGATCAGTCAATTTTTATTAGTTTCCACAGGTTTACAATTCATTGCAAAGCAATCAAAATACTTTAAATCTTTTCACTGTCAGTCATCTGTCTTTGCCCAAGAGAGCCTTTCACATCACAGCTTTTACCTTATTCTCCAACAATGCTCATACTTGTTCTCTTAATTGATACTTGTTTACACTAACGATTTCTGCTATGTGTGAAATACTTTCATGTGTAAAATAAACTGTAAGTAGCATTTCTCCATCTCCACCCCAAACTCATTATCTAAATGCTACAGGTTACTGCACATTTCTATATACACAAAACACAGAAGTGCTGATTTTCTTGTTTAGTAACAGTTGTGGTCGCCTTAGGTGTGCCAGCAGTTCAGCAAGGGGCACAGCCTGCCACAGGATAATAGGACAGAAGAATTTACATTCCAGATACCTTTACAAAAAAAATACCAGAATTGGCTTATCAACACTACTCAACCAACCACAATATAAAGCTCAGGCATAAGTTTATTTTATATACGCATACCTATCTAATCATATACTTGTATAGATAGCTATATATATCTCTTTTTCCACATCAGATGCAATATTGAAATACGTTATCTTTTCCCATGGCATTACACACCACCTTGCACCAGGCTGCAGTATGTAGATAGACTAAGCACTATCACTTAGATGACAGAAATCTTTGCACACTACATCTGTAAACAACCTCAGTGCACTTCAGTTTCCACAGAAGTATGTATTTGTTAAAGCTTTTTTACCTGAAAAAAACAAAAACACTAATAGCACCATGGGAATTTCGAGAAAGGCAGGCAAATTATGATCACATTTAACATCTAATTTGCTCTCTGAGGCTTGTTCAAACAGTGCAAACATTGTGCTCCTCTTCTTCATTTGTTCTGACAAGCAGGATGACAACTAATCACCATCAAGAGCTTTCCCACTCTCCAGGCCCCCATTTTCTGTTTATCCAATTTGGTGCCTTCCAGCCAAGGAAACTGTTAGCCTTCCCTGCCACCCCAACTGAGAAGGCCAGCTCTCCAAGGCCAGATTTCAGCTACAAGTCTTGTAGGGTGTGAATCCACAGTGCTAAACAGGAATAAAACGAGACCTTTCTGCTGTGCAGTGTGTCATAGCACCAGCAGCAGATTCTGTATAGGGTGACAAAAACACCCGAGGAGGCCAAGAAGGTTGGAGACTGACACAGAAAAGGGAGCCCAAGGAAAGGAGAGGCATCCTCTGGTCTCTTCCTTCATTTTCCCCAAAAGACAGATCTCTGATCTACCCAAAGCATTGCCATGCAAGTCTTAAAATGTGCAAAAATAAGCTTTAAAAAAAACCAAACAAACAAACAAAAAAAAGCTTGGACAATACTGTAAAGTTACTTCAGGATGTCTATCCTTTGATAGATCTTCTCTCCAAAACTATTGCACTGCTTTGCCTTGATAAGACTCAGCCACACAATCAAATTATCTTAGCTTAACGAGTTAAGCCAGTGTCATTGTTCACATGTCCCCTCTTCACCCAGAGCCTAAGCAAGACAACACAAATTGACATGAAAAAGGACTAACCTGAATCACCTCACATACCAGTTGGGCTAAAGTTGTGCAAAGCAGATACCATTCCTTAGCAGACGCATAAACCATAAAGTTTTGTAGATGGGCCACTTGTTATTAACAAATAATAACTAATACAAACCTAAAAGGGAAAATGATGTTGGAACTTCGATACTTAATATTGTAAAAAGTGTGTATTCACATGCAAATGAGGAGTCACTACAAGTCAACCTTGCTGAATGGAAGTCATATAATACTGGGCAATGTATTAAGCAGCATATATCGCATAAACAATCACTAAAAAGTTTTCATTGCTTTAGCTGTCTGATACTGTATTATTTCTGATAGCACGAAAGAAATAATGTCAACAGGCAGCTTGCCAACTCCAGATTCATCAATTTTAAGAGGTGCTCATCTTCATACTGACCAAACCCATACCAAAAATTATTTCTTTTTCTTTATAAGCATTTGAAAAATGCAGCTAGGCTTTAATTGACAGAACATACACACTTTTTTCCCATTAATTCTGTCACTTTGCCTGCAGGCAGCAGCCTATAACCCCAGCCAATGTCACCAGTGTCACTAACCAGCACCACTGCGTGAGGTTTAGCTATACAAAATACTGACATTAGGAAGCTGCCTGGCTCCAACTCTATGCTACTTCTTGAAAGGTTATTAAGTATTTTCCTGGAACTTTTGCTCCTACTGCTTACACACATAATTAAACAGTCTGCACCAGAATGCATGTTGAGTCAGGTGATTGTTCATGAGATATTGTGAAAATTTGTCCTAATAGAGAGTGTGTGGGGATGTGTTTCTTTTTTTTTTTTTTCCCCTCACAAACATTCTTCAAGTATTTTTACACCCTTTCTCACAGCAGGAGAGTTGGGTTTTTTTTTGACTTTCTAAAAGTTCACTTTTTTTTTTTAAATGCCTATACAGGAAAAAATGTAGAAATAGAGTATGGCAAATGCATAGTCTCATACTTGGCTAAGAGATAAAACAGACCATGTATAACCTATACCACTTCTTACAAAAGTACTATTTGAAACAGAAGGGAATTTTGCAAACTAAAATGCAAATGTTTCAGTGAAAGGAGACATAATAAAATTCTTTAGAAAGAAGTTGGTATATTCTGAGGAGGGACAAAGAGGGAAAAAAGCCATTCCCCTTGATCCTGATGCTTCCAAGAGTACTTGCAATTTCCTTTTCTTGAAGAAGATTTAGGGGGTCGGGAACATCAAGGCTGTTGTCTCTGCTGCATGTTACATGAGGGCCTTCAGTTTGTTCTCTATTACAATGATAAATATCTTCATGGCAGTGAGAGGTTCCCCCACATCACTCTGCCATCCATGCATCACACCAGTCTATGGACCAAAGAGGTGGATTTTTACTGATTTAATGATAGATCTGGTAGCCTAATGGATTTTAGATTAGACCAGTCTGCTCTCGTGTCAGTATATAATCTTCATAAGTGTCACAGTCTGAAGATGTTCAGTGTTAGAACTGAACTACTTTCTCCAAATGCTTCATATGTTATTTCTGTTGGCTATGATACTCAAATGGTCCATATCAAATTCACAGATGTCTTTTCCTTTAGCCATTACTGCTATTTTCAAGTGGTTGATTCATCTGTGATTTTAATTTGTAAAGATCAATTAAGACACTATCCCCAAAGTCGCAGGACACTGCAGCACTGCAAAAGATGAGCTAATGGATTTTTTTGCATCCATATGCTTCACAGCATTAACTTGGAGGATCTTAAATTCTGAGCTTTTAGATGAGAGAAGACAGATGTTTGCAGAAAGAAGCCGAAGCCCAAAAGTAACTTTCTTTAACAGTTAGTATCCTGTGCAACTTCAGTGATGTCAACAGAATCAAGAAGGAGGTAAATCGGTGTGTGTTTTTGGCAGCTTTCCCTTTTCTGTCAATTAGAACAATCAGACTCTAAATTTCACATTGAGCTAAAATAAATTAGCAGAGTTATCTTGGTCAAATGTTAAAGTAAATAGCACTTGAAGCGTTAGCCATAATCACATTTTTTCAAGTTATTCATATTGCGTTCCCATTGGTTCCTTTTCCCACGCTTAGCACGGTGAACACATTCTGATGAGTGGCATTAAGCCAGCTTTGCCTGTGCCAAAGGAGAGAGCTGCGTCTCAGCTGCTAAAGCACCAGGCTGCTGAAACAGCTGGAGTCCCCTTCCCCAGAGAACCTTCTGCTGCTTGTGGGAGGCACTTGGGCATGGAGGAGTGGAGCAGGTGGGAGGACACAGTAAGAAGGCCACTGGTTTCAGACATCCTTCTCCAAGTGTTGGGGAGAAGAGGGCAGGGCACAGAGATGAGTGAAAAGTAGACTCAGGCTCCCAAGGAAGGAAACACATCCAAACCCTTTGCTGGTTCTCAAATGGCTCGTAGGGAGTACATTTTAAAAAGTGTTATAGCAGCAAAGAGGCTCTTTATAAGGAAAAAAGGGTCTCCTGGATAGGGAGGCAGGTTGTGCTTTAGAAACAATACTGTAATTAATTTCTGACTACAGCCACTATGTAACAAACAAGCACAGACTACAAGATTTTCAAGTTATTTAACACTTGCTGAAAATTATGGGATAAGCAAAATTCCATTTAAAATGTAAGTAATCTATTGCAAAATTAATAATTCCAGCTTAAAATATTTTAAGAGAGATGCTCTTTCAATACTGTAGATGTGTAGAGGATACTATCAAATATCTTCTGGTCTTTCCACTCCTTCTAGCTCTGCATGCACCTCTCTGAGGCCGACTCAGACTCGCTGCAGGTGTTTCCAGCAAACACCTTTCTGTTCTGCATGCGGTTTGCAGGTAAAATCCCTTGTGAGAAGTGGAAAACCAGAGACACCATGGCAGTACATGGGCAAGGAGCAGCCACAGATCGAGAGCAGCTGTTTAATAGGAGTTAAACTCAGAGTCCATTAAGTCAACGGGAATTTTGTTACCAACACTGACAGGACTTGGATTTTCTCTAGAATATTCTCAAATAAGCAAAGTTAACCAACTTCAAAAAGCCTCATTGCCATGCTTCAGATGCAATAATCCTAGGTGGTTCTTGAAATCACTTTAGATTTCAATTTCAGGAGGAGTGTTTTCAACCTGGTTTTCCCTTTAAGCGCAGGTTTCCTTATAAAACAAGAGCAGTATTCTCTTGCATTTGAACTTGCATGAGAATCCATATTCTAACACATCATAAGTTTTTTTACAGCTTGGTAGGTTACCAGAAATTAAACAGCCCACACCCTTGTAGTGACTTACATACCACAAATAAGGACGTGTAAGAATAGATTGAAGTAGAAAGGAGTCAGGCGGTAAGAGGACTAGGAAATGCAAATATTTTACCTTGTCTTAGTATCATTAGGTAGTTTTCAGAGGAACCATGAGTTACACAAATACAAAGTACAAATACTAATCATCCTTATCTTTTGTCTCTACTCTACATGCCTGAGTTAACTATTTAAACAAACATTAACAAGTGAGCTAAAGTAAAATGACATCTCGGATTTTTGATCTTCCAAAATGCCACGTGAGCATCCTGTACAGTGGGCCAGTCACAAGAAGCCACATCAAATACGGTGGATTTATTTCCTGTTCAGCTACTTGCACAGCCTGTCTCTGAAGCAAAAATAACATCTCCAATCTTGCTGAAGACAGAAGAGCGTATTTCTACCTTTAAGACAGACACTGCCTTAAGTCCCCTACCAAGGCACACAGACGGCTGGTATCACCAGTGCAAGAACAGCACCTCAAACCAGAGCACCCTGCCTGTGGGGCCAGCAGCCCTGCTCGGCCGGACGCTGTGAGCACACACGCTGGCCCAGGGGCCTGTGCCCCAGCCTGGCCAGTCCAAAGCTCACCGATCACAGTATCATCAGTCTTCCATTTTAAGTTAAAAAGCCAACTAAATCTATATTGCACAAAAAAAGCCCTCTGTAGTAGATTTTTTTCAACTTCAATAAGAAAGGTATTGTATCAAGTGGCAGTAGCTAGGCAGCCTTTATTGGGCTCATAAAGGATTATGATTTTGCCCTATTCTCTATATAAGTGAATTTCTTAAAATATCATTTTGAAAATGGCACTTCTTCTCATGATAGTGTTTCTTTAATATATTAACTTTTCCACATCCCATACTTTGATAGTTCGGCAATTTTCTAGTTCATTTTAAATCAGTTTTTGACAAAACAATACCAACAGTTCAGTAAGTGTCCCAGCTGAATTTTACAATTTACATTTCTTTTTGAAAGGCCTTCTTACTGAATAGCTTTAGCAACTAATAAAATTCTTCAATTTCAAAGCAAAAAGAATCACATTAAGCACTAAATTCATGGGGAAGGGGGAGGACTATGAAGGTTGGATGTTGATAGTAGATTTTGGCTTTAACACTAGAAAAGCATTTTAAAATCAGTAATACATTGTAATTTACAGGTTTCGTGTATAACCTGCTGTATGGGTTTTTAGTTATACTTTCGATGTTTGACATAAACAAACACAGATGTGTACACATACATGTACATATGTGCATACCTGTATGTAAATATAGAGATGTATGTATATACAGATACGTATACACAGACATGCACATACATACATGTAAGCCATTGCTGTTAATTTTCTCTGTTCTGGCTAAAAAACAAAGAACAAAAAATATAGCAGAAAGTCACTACTATGAAATAAAATTTATTCTTATGTGATAGATAAGATGCAATAACTAAGCTGTCTAGAATCCTAATGAAAATATATAAATGTTGTTTACATATATTGCACGTGCTAACACTGAAGTGAACCACTAAGAGCACAGCTCCCAATCTGTGATTTATTTGTAGTAGTAACAACATAACTAACTTTTATGAATTATGAACTCCTATTGCATTCTCACTTTGAAAAAAAAATATAGCCTTACTAAGAGAGCTCATGTAAAACTAGGGACATGAGCAGAGCTGCAGATCCAACTGTGTCAAAAATTTACCACATTCCGCTCCTAGTATCTGCCTGTCTGTTGCAGACAACCTTCTCCACCTGAGTATTTTTTTCTTAAATATTTGTATTAAAGAGCAAGGTCCAAAATTCCTACAAGAGGACATCACAAAAATCCACCTAAAAATTACGCCAAGACAAGGACATGTTAGACATAAGGTTTGAGGGGGAGTACAGTTATGTTTAAATTTGCCTCAATCTCTTCCATTAGTAGTATTCTAGTGAATGGAAATAACAAGTACAGTCATTTCACTAACATTTATAAGCTGTCTTCGTTGTATGAACTATACAAATATATAAATATGTAATATAAATGTAGCATAAATGATACATATGACATAGTCTTAAGTAAAATTTCTTTCATGAATAGGAATCTTTGTCCCTTTACTTAAATATCCATTGTCCCAAAGACAACTATACCAATAAATTATTTTTGTTGACTGCCCTGGTAAATATTATGTTACCATTTCTACTTCTAAATAGGAGAAAATGCCTGGCTATAGAATAACAAAAATGTTTCCAATTTCTGTCATCGTTTGAAGCAATCAATACAAAAGAGAGAAAATTCAAGAACTAAAACTAAGCCTGTGAGGGGTCTGCCTTAGTGGGGCTCATTTTAGAACTGGCTGCCTTTGGACTTGGATGTATAAATGCTAATAATCAAGGTCATCACAGACTAGTGTGATATTTTAGGTTTTCTTTCTGGCTTTCTATTAACCCCCAAAATAAAAGTGTTCTTCCTAAAAATATTATTCTAAAATTCTAGAATATCTTAGAACTATTCTAGAGAGCTGCCTAGACTTACTTTCTTCAATAGTCTCCTCTCTCTTAATTTTCAGAGGTTACAGGAATCAACTGCTATAACTACTGTATTGGGAAGTTAAGCTGCTGTCCCTCCGTAAGTAATATGTCTTTCCATTGGAACATATAATTGGTATCTCCTTTGGGATACCACCATAGTTGTTTTCCTATTCACTAAGGCATTTGCAAAAAAACCCAAAGTAATCCTCAAGGCATAACTGGAAGCCTAAAAAAAATTAAAAATGGCCTGTTTGCAGTGAAGCAGACTCGGAGGAGTGACTCACATGGGCAACCCTGATATATAACCCTTTTTCCTGCTATTTATTAGTGATAGATATTCCATTCCAAACCACTTTCCTCCCTGGGACAAGCGAACTCTGGCCATTTGTGCACCGTTGCAAAGCCTCCCAATTCACTTCATACTGGCAAGGAAAATGGGTATCAGAAGAACTGTGATTAGGGCAGGGGGGAGATCTTTTGAGAAAAACCTGCTAAAAGCCATCTCTGAAGTAATTTGTATTAAATCTAGCACTTGCACTTCAGGATTTGTAACTGAAGCAATTAAAAACATATATACAAAAAGCTTTCTCTAGTATTACAACCGGTAATTTAATTCACATCTCAAATTTTGCAGAAGACTTCTCCATAACCTGAGGGGTTTTATGTTCATAAAGTATCAGCAACATAATGTCACTACTCAGGATCCATTTTAATGCTTTGTTTCCAGATCAGCTGAGGAAAGATCTTGTACCTGGCCACACTAGCACTGCTCTTGGGACCGTATTAAGTAGTAGCAGGATTGTACGGAATAGTATTCAACACACTTGGACCTCAAAACAGGCGTCCTTCACGCCCACATTTTGCCAGATAATTCTGGCTTAAGGTCTACGGAATCGGTGACAGTTGGGTCATCCAATTAAAGCAAAGACCTTTACATGAATCTAAGACAGCAAAAGAACTGCTGCTGCTAATGTGGCAGGCTACTATTAGGGAAAGACAGAAACTAATGGAAACTTTCCCTTGCATGCCAAGATTGCCACCAGAGTACTGAGACAATGATAATAGGCTCACAAGAGGTGATAAGACTGCAGACAAATGGTGATACCACAGCATTCACTTTTGTGCTGTCCTTTCTTGTGTCTTTAATATATCCATTGAAACAGCTTATCTGTAAGGGTGCTGAGGAGCTCTCATTTTGGACAAAGATACAGAATAAAGTGGAGATCTCATGTGCACGTCAGGCGACGAAGCCTCACTGCATACTTAGTCATACAAGAGTGAGAGGAAGATAACTAAAACACACCAAAAAAATAAATAGAGCAAATATGATGCCCAATCAATATTTACTTCCCAAAATAGTAAATAAAAGAGTGAAATTCTGTATCTGCAGGACAAAGATGCCAGCAAAAGAGAAAGGTAATCAGCTGCTTTAGGTAACAACTGTCTCTGAAGTACAGGATGCACATATCAGCTTTCAATAAATTCAGTTGAAGGTGGCTATGACGTTATTCCAGAATTTGAAGAATGCTGTCTTTACACTCGTGTGATAAAGGAAAACAAGTGACGTAACTGTCCGAACTGAAACCAGAGAGACATGGATTTAGAATTGATCTTGGATTGAAAAAGGCAACCATGCAGTTTAGCGGACATTACTGAAGGCAAGAAATGTCTGATAGAAAGCACGGATACTTACAGAAGCAAATAGCCTTTCAACATTAGAAAGAATTCAAAATATTTCAAGAACTGTTACAAGAAGCATTGGCCAGAACAGTATTCACGCTGGTACTTAACAAAAACACCTCTTGGAGTTGTTCCTGTTCTGACGACTATCTTGTGGAAACACACAGGCTAGAACACAGGGTAAAAAAAAGGCAACAATTGCATCATTTTGCAGACAATCAGCAAGAACCCACAGAATGGGACAAAGAAATGACAGTAGTGTCACTAGCAAAGAAGAATTATTCACAGAAGCAAGGAATATCTTTGTAAAGGAATGATTTTTTTTTTTTCACTTTTTTCAAACAGACAACTTCGATGACATAAAAGATTATGATTTTTTTCCCCTGGATAATACCATTTTGAACTGGACTGGGGTGAAAAGGAAGAGAGCATGGCCAGAAAGTTCTGAAAAAGAACCGGAATTTTCAAAGGCTTAAGCTTAACAAACATTTACATTCTAGAGAGTGGAAGCAACGAATCTAGGTAAGAAGTTAACTGAAAAAGCTGATTTCATGGTGAGGCTATCACTGACCGGCTCTACCAGACAAACAAAAGATATAACGATACTTTGGAATGAGCTTTGGAATGAGGAACATACATAAAGAACTTTACATCTAAACCAGTTGCTGATTTACAGCTAAGCAAAATGTTTCTAATGAAAATCTTCTACATGACAATCAATGTTTCATATCTTTGTTAGGATTTGCATCAGAAACCTCTTATATTTTCTACAGATGTGTGAGTGAGAACATTACTGGCACAACAATCCTACAATGGTATTGTTTTATATACAAATATCCTGAGCATTAATAAAGATAAAAAGTACCTGTTGAATAAGTCTTTAAGACATTTTCATATTGAAAGGAATCCAGCACTATGAAATGGGTCATAAGTCATCTCTGTCCCTCACTAAAACTTTCCTATCTCCTAAAGTAGATACAGTTATTTTTCTTCTTCAGCAATCAGTGGAAGATCTGCAAGCTGAGGTCAAAACTTGAAAAGCTTCAGCAGTTGAAGACATTCCCTAGAGCACTAGACAAATATTAATTGCTAATGCTTTTGTCCAGAATGAAATAAACTTACTGGAGTACCCTATCCTTATATCACCAATGAGTGAATTGTCAGCGCAACATGGGATTTTGTTCATATATACAGGAATTTCTAAGGTATTTCAGAATGTACATTTGAGTATATATGAAAATTATTCAGGCACTGAAAAAAAATTCTAAGATAAGGACTGGAAATACCCTGAACTGGCCTAAAATTAAAGGCCAGAAATGGAATCTTCAGAGCTGCCCGTATGCCAAGAAACACATTGAATAAGTCAACACAGGCAGTACAGAATATTGACACTGCAGCTCTAAGTAGGATAGATTTGTTTACGCTGCTTGGAAAAAAAACACACTTGGTTTAGATTAATATTCTCATTTTGCTGAGACAGCAGCTCCTAATGAAATGACATCTAAGCTGGTGATGGTGTATATGCAGTATTTACACTAGATAGAGCACAGCTGATAGTAATATCTGATAAAGGACAACTTATTAAACAAAAGTATAAGTTGTTCCGAGTAACGGAGGGATCCAAATGTTTTATCCTCAAGTCTAATGGATTTAACAGATAATAATAATGCAGATACTGAAAAAGGTGCCTAGTTAGATTCCAGTCCATGTTATGAGACAGCAATATCACTACTTTCTTTAATCAATGCAGGCAAGTAGTTGTAATTTTTAAAGTGCTACATGATATTACATGATTACATGTAATTACATGATAGTAATAATGTTTGAGGTTCCTTCCAATTGCCACTAAATATAGTGTTATCTGTGTGTTCACAGTGGGAAACTTTAGTTGCAAGTCTTAAAGGATGAAAATGATCATCCTGGGTTTGCCAGGTGCTATAACATGGGAGGAATAGGGCACCCTATTTCAGATTCAGAAAGGAGGAGGATAAGAGGCATCAAATTTACCTTTTGCCTTTAGGAACCTTGGGCAAGTAACAATAACACAATATTTAGACAACCGAACATCGAAACACAATCCAGACAGAGAAAATGGCCTTTTTGGCTTTGATTAATACTGGATTCAACTTCTTAAGTCTAAGTGACAGTGCAAAACATCTCAAAGTCTAACTAGATTAGTAATAGAATTCAATATTAGGCTGGTTGCATGTAATTTGAAACTGTGTTGAACACTAACTTGCTTTTTTAGCAGTACTTTTACAGAATCTTGGAAAAAAATGGCATTGTGGACTAAATGGCCAGGTTTCTAAATCCCCATACAAAAGAGCTAGAGAGAGCACTATAAAGCTCTTCCACTTCAAGAAGAAGAACCTGTCAGATAAAGTGTATTGTTTACAAGCATCATAAGAAACAGAGTGATCAGTGACACTCATTTCCCAGACTGCTGTGCACTCTTCTGCCATGGTCACGGATGTGGCATTGGATTCTGTCTCCTGTCAGGGATAGAACACTCCTAAAATTATAATTTACACTAACAGAGAAATGAAATGCAGGGTTTGTTACTCGAAAGCCTGGCAGCTGAACAGCAATATGTGAGATTTACCCTGTGAACAGTATGTACTGTAGGCAGAACTGTTAGAATGAAGGAAGACTAAAGATGAAGCCAAGACTCCTGGTGAGATCTATCAGATGCTTATTAGCACAAGGGATTTCAAAAGCTACATGACAGAAGGGATAAAAAACATAAAATAATCTAGGAAAGTGTACAGTCAAGGAGGAGACACAGAAATATTGGTGCTGTGTGTGAATATAAGCTAAACATTTGTAAATGCATTTTTGCAGAACAACTGATGTAAAAAGAAGACAAAAGTACTGACCTACTTCACGGCTCTTCATGTTCTGACTACCTCATACAAGCTTTAAGGCTAACAGTTCATCTTCATCCTCATTCATTCAAAATCACCATCCAACTTTCTACTGAAGGCCTCCCTTTCTCCTCATCTGCCAAGAAACCTGCAAGGAGGTTATTAATGTAATGCAATGTGGAAAAGCAGTTGAATGAAACAGTGTCACGACACTCCAAGTATGGCGGAAACTTCTTCCAAGAATCTCTGTATCAAGTCGTCTTTGATGTTTATAGTAGGTTTGCAGCTCCATCCCCCCAGTTAGCAAACTTCTGTGCATATCTACTGAAGAGGAAAGAAAGAAAGAGAAGAAAAGTGTCTTTGCCTCAGGATAAATGAAAAGGGATTTCAATTATATCTCTTCTTGACAATGTCTAGTATGATAGGAACTTGCTGAAGACCAAGTTCCTGGCATGATGCAAGGGGAGAGACACCTTTGAGCATAACTATAATTTTGTTAGGATGTTAATTAAAATCCATATTGATCCACAGAGGAAAGTATACAATAGAAAATTGGTATATACTATGTCTGGTGGTGAAAAGTCATTCATAAGAGTACTCAGGCTCCACAGGAAACACAGTGCTATCACTGACAATAAAGAGCCCTAAAACTAAATAGGGTACGTGGCCATCACAGTACTATGCTCACTTGAAAGACAAGGTGGGGAACTACGATTGATTCTATTCTAACTCAATGGCATAAAGCAGAGAGTAGATAAAAATAGGACATGAACTACATGTTTATAAAGACTTTAAAGGAGAAATGACTTAAGCAAAATCTTTTAAGGGAATATTCAATAGAAGCATTATGCCAACAACTTTGTCTAAAACCTCCTGCACAAAACTGTCAGAATCAGACATATTTGCCCTTTGTTCTTTTTTATTTATTTTTTTTTTTTCTTAACATCATGTATCACTGCAAATATTGATGTATTTCAGTAATGCACTATAAACTATTTTAATCTCTGCTGGAGGTTATATGGTAAGTACCTTTTTTTTTTTTTTAAACAAAACACAATGCCCTCCCAATATTTAATTGAGAAGATGGTAAATTTCTGTGTGTCAAAGGTATACAGACTTTTGCATTAAAGATTTTTCTCAGCTTTTAAACTAGCTAATCTTCAAATAACTACTAGTTAACCCCACATATAATGCAGAGAATTTGTATAATTTACCTTTCTTTGAGTAGCTGGAAAAGATAAGAGGTTTTAGAGTAATTTTGTTAGGGGATGGTCTTAAATAACCATGACTGTACACAACAAAGAATCAAAATGTATGGTAGAAACTGCAAGGTCCAAATTGTTAATCCACCAAATGGATGACTAGGAAATGCAGTATGTATTTACAGTGTTGATTAGGGCAAGAGAATTGAGAACATCCTAAAACACATGGAGCCCAACAACACAATATACCCAACCAATATTTATTGCTGCCTCTGTAGAAGCAATTTCCATTTTGATGCATTCTCTCACACATGATGTTCTGAAACAGTTAAGTAACATGAAAAATACCGGTTCAAGATTATATCTGTCACAGATGAAAATACAGCATTTATGCAGCATTACATAATAAAGCCAGCGGTTTATGGACCCAAGGTCCTCTTGGGACTGCCACAAAACTACATATTGTCATATGGTAATAGATTTTTACATTTGCATATATGAATTAAAAAGAACCTATATTAATAACCAAAACAAACAAATAAAAAATAATAATTAAAAAACCCAAAAGCCACAGTTATTGAGTCTAAAGAGCTGAAGAAATTTAACAGTGATATTTGGTTGTGGTATAGGTGACTACGAGGTCACAAAATCTGTCTGGAAAGCCACCTATATTAGCCAAAATTTTATAAAGAAATCAAAGAGTGTATTAAAACTACCTAATTGCAGGAGGGGTGCCAACACTGGGGGCAGATCTGCATTTGTTCTGTTCTTAAAAAACAGCAGAACTGCGAGGAGGGAAGACACTGCTGACAGTTCTTTGCACGCTTATTTTAGAAACTAGGAATGAATTAACACTACCTTTTTTTTTTTAATCTGGCCAGTTTGTCTGACAAGTAATTTCTAAAATTTTACTATGCTAATACATGTGAACTTATTTTTACCAAATAAAATATCAGTTTTGTGAAGATAATCAATGCTAAGCATGGAGCTCCATACATTTATGGAACTCAACAAAGAGGGAAGAGATTATCTGGCAAGGTACCTGCAATAACAAATGACTGGACTGATGATCTTAGAGGTCTCTTCCACTCTTTTTCTGAAACTACTACGTATAAATTAGATACCAGGATTCGCTAGTAGCTTAATCCAGTTCTGGACATGAATATTCAGAGTTGAAATGTCTACATCATCCAGATTATTTCATCATTATTTCACTTCACGGATAAGTCCTGCACACCACCAGAGACATCCCTCTCTTCTGCTATAACTTTATGGCACAATTAGTCCATGAAGGATTACACACTGAAATTTCTGATATTCAGAAGTCTACCTAGAGTTCTCCTACCTTATAAATCTGAGAATGAAAAAAAACCCATCATCCTCACATGTTTTAGCTGTGAGCATTATGTGTATTATACCATATATAAAAATTAGCATGGAGGGATGTTGCTGCAAAAAGCTGCATCTAACTCAATATTCTGATATCTCTAAATAAACATGTAGATATCTAACATAAAAAACATAAATGTACACACAGCTATCCACATCTCTATATACTGGCACATAATTTTTGAATGCTACATTTGATAATGCAGTAAATAAAATATGTAGGCAAAGACCTCATAATTCACTAATAGTATGTACATTTTTTTAGAATACTGTATAAGATCTTGATTTAACCTATAGAGCTGGAAATTATAGGCTAATTTTTAAGGCACATAAAGTGAGGTAAGCAAAAAAATTACAAGGAAGTACAAAAATCCCAGGCCTCCCAATTTTTAATAGTGAACTCTAAACCACTGAAAATCTACCAGCCTTATTTTGGGGTGTTATCTTCAGTTCTTGACCATTTTTTCAAGGAAATCTCTGCATCCCCCCACCCCAAGAGAAAAAGAATATATTCAATCTGAAGAAGCCACCTGTGTCTTTTAATAGCCTTGACTGACAAAGAATAGATCTTGTAATAGATGAGATACATAAAAATGGAAAATCATTCAACATTTGAGAAAGGTGACTAAACTCACTAGCCTAGTGTCAATTTTTAATTCTTAGGTTTGTTTTTTGAGGTTTTTTTAAAGGCCATTCACAAAATATTACAGATGTCTGTCCTATATTAATGTTATGTCCTGTGACATCCACTCGGTGAAAGATAAAAAGATGGCATTAAGTTTTAGCACTGAAGAGAAATGTTGCATGGTGCAAGGTGACCCAGTCTCATTTAACAGATTAACAAAATATAATCATATAAAACCTATGATCTTTACACTGGCAAAAACAGTGCAGCAAGTGGACAAATACAACTTTAAAAACTCAAAAGACCAATTAAAGTGAATCATGTATATTTGTAACACGTAAGTGAGTCCTCTGCAGCTACCCAATCCTTGTAACAGCATCCATACTGAGAGCAAATTTTACAGGCAGGTTCAGCTTTCTCTACAATTTTATCTTGCCACTATATCTAACCCAAACCAAATGTCCCAAATTCAATTAAGCTGTTTGATTACAATAAAAATAGTCCTTGCTCTTCATCTTAGTGTCAGTATCTACTGGTTGATAACTCATAGTTCACAGGGAATGCATTGTCTAACTGGGTTAATCCACAGCTGGTGGAAAAAAAGAAAAGGGAACTCATACCAGTCTGATGATGTGTGTGCATTTCAGTTATACCAAGATAAACTGCCTTGGATTAAGATTACCAAAAGAAAACTTCAGGAAGCACAGATTTTTTTAAAAACAGATCTAGACTTAATTGACACAATTCTTCTGATTTGGCTTGTTCTTGATTATTACTACGATTTTCATGCCCCTTTCTCTAATGTGTTTTCTGACTGCTACTGACAAACTTGAGATATTTTCATGATGGACTTTGGCTGTAATGCACTATGGCAATTCCTCCATTTCTAAACCCTCACATTTAGTACTTCAAGTTCATTCACTGAAAGGTGCCTCACCTGCCACTCTGATTGCAAAATCTCCCAGGCCCTCGTCAGCTCACCTCATCTATCCATTGTCACACAAACTTGGGCTCGATTTGTTGAAATGGAGGAAACTTCTACTGGGTGTGAACAACGTAACTTGGGGCTGAAACTAAGTGAAGCTTGCTGGTTTGAACAGGACATTAGGTGAAATTCTGTCAAACAAATCCTAAAACAAACAAACAAAAACAAAACAAAAAACCTATGAATTCTTGCCTGTATTTTGCACGGAACGACTCCTTTCAAAATAATTTCTAAGCATTTTAAGTTAATTAATCGCAGCGGGCCTGGAAAAGTACAAGCAAGATTAAGTGAAATATCCTTAATATCCTTATGCAAAGAAGATAAGGCAATAGCCAAAGTTCCACAGACTGACTCCTTTACTTGTATGTTTGTTGTTTACACAGTTATTCCCTAGCAGTGAAACTCTCCTTTAGCACACAGGTTTACATTATTACCAGAACAGACATAGAATCTAGAGGAGTTAAGTTCCTTCTTCATCTGTGTTTGCAAAAAGTATAAGAAAGCCAAGAAAACAAAACCTATTGAAAGCAATCAAATTTAAAAAGAAAAAAAATCCTTCTTTTGAAAAAAATTAAACTGTCGAATAAATATAGCAAAATGTAATGAATGTTACTTTGTTTTAAAATGCCAGTTCCGTGCCAACTGTAGTGGTGCTTGCCCTTGGTGCTGCAACCCAGTCTTTGGATCTCGTGAAGTGATGGCACAGTACAGAACGCCGTATTACAGGAACACTAGGAAAGACATTCAGGTCTGTAAGATACTTGCAGCATCACTGTTTTAATTCTGGAATTTTACTCAATAGAAACAGTCACATTATGGCAGTACTAAACTGAAAAATTTAGTTTTGCCCTGTATTTACAGACTCATAAAAGAAGAAAAGTTGAAACACCAAATACACTTTGACTTCTACTACACAACATTATGTAGACGATACGGAGCAACGTACTTTGTGTAGACAACCTAGCCCATGTGACTGATGGGCTGATTCTGATCTGGGTACATGAGAATAGCCCTGTAGCTCGGTATTTCACTTCAGTGCCCAATAAGGCATCAACAAGCCATGAACCTACCCCAGTCAATGGTTCACAGTCCTTACTTTAATGTAGTAACTGGTAAAGTGCTGGCAGTGTTCAAATGGATGTTTTTAATCCACAAGGCACAGAGAGAGAGAGAGACAGTGAGGGGAGAGATGATGGAAGCTGTAGTGTTAAAATACACTCGAACATCTGCAAATCCAAAAATACACTATAAATACATTGGGATATCTCAATGAAGGTGGTTTCTTACCCTCTCCGCCCAGATTCGTGCCACTAAACAGAAGGCTTAAGAGTCTGAAAAGAAAATGTCCAACCATGTGAAAGTAAAAAAAAAAACCCTCTGTATAGTAAGACGGCAATAAAAATCCCTTACCAGTTATTCTACTATCTTCTCAAAATAGGAATAGTGTCTCTTATGCCCTAATTTTATCATTTCTTTTGCCCCACATTAAAACACCAGTATAATTATCCTTTATAAAGGTTGACTGAGGTCCCTGTGAAAATCTGCTCAGAGTGATTATTTAGTTGGCTTTTTTTATTTGTGGAATTTAAGCTAGAATGTTTCAAGCTGTTTGTCAAAATAACCACTTAATCTGCTTTAGTATTTTTGTAATTGTTAACAAAATATCATTTTCTAATAAACAGACACTAAGGCTAAATACTCTAATTCCCAACCTAAGAAGGGTTGAACATGAAAGTAGTGCAAAGGGGTTCATAATTTTGATGTATTTTGAGCCAATTCTCAGGATTTAATGCTTGCAGTATACATAAAAATTTAAGGCATGGCATGACATTAGGGAATATTCTTCGACATTTCCGTAACGCATTTAAGTCTACAGAAAAGGTTTTATTTCTCATTAGTAGTTTTACACACCAGTTTATTGTTTCACATTCTGATGACTTTCAAAGCACTGCACTTCACACATGACACAAATACTCTCATTTTACAAAAAGAGATTCCAAATAACTTGATGTATTTAACTAAAAGAAGATATGCAGTGCTGAAAACTTGTTTTTTTTTCTAACTACATGACCTGGTCTAATCAGTGAAAAAAAAACCCAAAAGCAAACAAACAAACAAAAAAAACTGAACAACCAAACCAAACAAACAAACAACTTTTTTTCCACAAAAAGCCTTCCCAAATGGTGCAAACAGTACCGCAAACAATCCTGCAAATTATGCAAAAGCAACTTAAATGATGCAAAAGTAACTTAAACTCATGGTAGTTTCCCACGGTCACACACTTTTTCCAGTTCTCTGTCCAACTACTATTAACTTATCAGAGATATCGCTCTTGTAACAAAACTGCATTTGCCACCCCTTTGCCTCCAGAAGTTGACAACAACCACGAGCACCATCACACAGTAAAAGGTGTAGAGGAGTCTGATGAGAGAGAGAAGACGATGCAGAGGTGAACCTTCAGAAGATACAGACAACCACGGCACCCCACAGCCACCCTCCTACAGCTCCAGAAACACAACCCCAGGGTCTGGCTCCCTGTCAAGCACCCCATGAGCAGACCCACAGAGCCTTTCACACGAACGACATCCATTGCAAAAACTTTGCCTGTGTTTCTCAGCCCTTCCTAACTGTCATGAAATATTACTAGGATACAGTAGCTCTCTCTTCTTCCACCAGACCAGCTGTACTTTGTTAGCGTGTCAAAAAAAAAACACAAAATTTTTGCAGATAATAAAGTCTATCATCCTCTTGTCTCTGTCTCAAATACCATATTTCTTTCTGGCAGAACTTTTTTGGAGGTACCACAAGTAAGACTCTTCTCACTGAGTAATTCCATGAAGATCGTGTCTTGGAGGTTCTACTTTTATAATTATTTCCTTTTAAAAACTTTCTAATTCAGTACCCACAGCAGCATACATATCCCTATGAACAATTCTACATAAATTTACTGGAAATTACAATTTTAAGATATTTCCAATCTATGAAATTTGACAGGGGAAAAATATTACTTCTCTAGAAGTTGATAGAGTGATTAAAAAAACTACAGGGGGATTATCACTGCCTATTAAGTCTGATAGTTTGAGCAATTTCTATGCAATCCTTTCTTACTTTATTCCTATTAGATTCATTAGCATACTTTCAGCTAATAACTAACAATTGTCCACTGTATAAAAAAAAGCCCTCCCTAAATCTGCTTCAGTGGCTAGACATTATAGCGATCAGTTCAGACTTTCTTATTTCTCACTCAATAGCTTTATACAGCACAAACAGCGATGCGTCCCTTTGGAAACCAAACGCCCAGCTGAGCACTGCGATTCAGTCCCACAGCGTCCATGGGGTGTGTGCACACGCTCTTCTGACCCAACGCCTGCAGCTCCACGCTGGTGGGATCTCACGCTCTTCTCTCCTATCCCCTACCGACCTCTGCCAAGAGACAGATAGGCAGGTCTTCAGTCTAAGCCCACATGTTTCTTGTTATGGTCATCATGCACGCAAGCATTCTTCTGTATGTGAGATATATATTCCTACCTCACATAGGTCCTCTAGATACCAGATTACTGGTAGGTGCACCCACTGCTTAGGTACCTGAAACAGCTGATGTGCTTCAGCTGCCCAAGGCTTTAGTGAGCAGCTTGCCAATGCCACACAAGAACTCATGTAACTTATTTACATGCAGTTTGTCTCCCTCCAGGACAGCACATTACTTTTTCTTCCTGTTTATTTTGTATTCTTTTAATGGAAGACAAACAACTTTTCCACATTAACAACTGGTTTGCAGTATTGTGCGGGGCACTTTCTAGTGAGTAAACCATTACTTTTACATCATTCATTTTGTCATAAGACCACGCAAAGACTTGCTTGTTGCACGATGACAATCAATTTTCTCTCGTACTGAGGACACAGACTTGGTTTAGTTGTACGTTATTTTTTCCTGTAATTTTCATTTCTGTGAATACTGCCATAAAACGTAAGTTACTCTTAATGTTCTCCTAAATGTTGTTAAATGCTACACAACTTTACATAGCAGCTTGTAACTCCTAATGCATCAGATTTCTACTTAAGTGGTTGTTCATCTGGTATTATTTCTTAATGGATTCTTTTTAGAAGAACTAGATTGTAATTAATTGCAGTCCATGATTATGTACATGAAAAGGATTAGTTTGAACCTTTAGCCTAGACATACACCAAGGTGAAAGAAAAGATACAGGTTATGGCTTAATAGTTTTACTTAGATAAATGGTGATATTTCTTAATAGAACAACAACCAAAAAAAAAACAAAAAAACAAAAAAAACACTATGTTTTTTTTCATCATACCCCTTTTTTTTTTTCTAAACTGTGTCAAGCAGGTATCAGAATTGATATGTACTCACTTCACTCAGTGGAAATACATCTGCACCCAGCACCTTCTTTTGTATGGAAAAGGTCTTTACATCGAAAAATCTGACAGGCTGTAATTGTTAAAGAGCATTCAAATATTTATTTAGATTAGGTATCAACCTTTACCATAATTCTCTTTTTTTTCTTCCAGTAACTATCCTTTGCCTCCTCAGACTAGGCTAAAATGTCATGTAGTTAGTCTGCCCATGGGACAGTTTTCCAGAACATTAAAAAAAAGAAACCACAAAAACCAGCCACGATAGCACCCTGCTGCTGTTTATTTAGTTCTGTTTGTATGGAGGGGAAAAGGCTCTGCAGAGTGTTTTCACGCATATGCTCCTATCAAAAGTGTTCTCTATGAGTTAGTGAGCAATTTCAAGGTAGTGGCTAGTTTTTGAAATCTCTGAGATTAAAGAACCAGTATACTTAAAGACAGAGAACTTGAGCTTTAATTTTCTAGAGTTCCGTCCTGTATTCACAGGAAGGCTTTTTTGAACTTGTCAAACTAAGTCCTGAAACAAGGAACTCAGAAAACAATGGGTTCTTTTTATCATCACGCCGATTTTCATAGTCCAGATTTTTCAGCCATGATGATCTGGAGTTGTGTGGACAGATTTCCGGCAGATTCTACTAGAGTATATGAAAATGCTTCAGAAGCCTAGATCCATTTTAAAAAAGGAAGTTGGTGTTATAGTTATCAATCCTCTACTGACCAAACTGAAAACAATTTAAAACACACTAATCAATCCTTTCTCTTTTGGCCCTACTACCTTTTCAAGATTAAAGCCTTTTACAAATTAACCTGGGAGCCAGTAACCCCACCTGACCACCACAAGAGCCACTGTCTGCTAGATCGCAGTGCTTCTCAAGCATCTTTTCTGTCTCTATTTTGCCATCTGCAAAATAGGGCAACACTTTTGGAAATGTGTTTATGAAAGCCTAAATTTGAATGACTGGCATTTTGATATTGCTTTGTGTCTATCAGCTATATTATGAAAAGAATACAGTTTTGTGGCAAGTTCCAACTACAGCACAGCCTGAGGCATAATTTCTATGGTTTAATCAGTGAATCACTTACTTAGCATCACAAGGTTCCCTCTTCCTTGCTCAGTATGCTGAAATTGTTCATCTTTCCGGAATCATTCTGCTAAACTTATTTCATCATAGCAGGAATATTAAAAAATAGCTAGGCTTGCTGTGTCTATTTATGAGAATCTGAAATACTCTGACAATTGAAGTTTCAATTTGTTGCTGTGCTGATCCTGTTTTAAGAGGAAAACCGAAAGGCATATGGTTGATAAAACAACCTGTAACTGCTTTGAACACTATCTCAGAGCCTGTGAACGTAGATCAGCATGCTCATTTCCATTTAGCAGAAGATATTCATTCTTAACAGAAGCAGATCATGAGCAAATGCCAAAAAAAAAACCCACCAAAACCACCACCACAACAACAACAAAACAACATAGAGTAGAAGTTGGATTTCCCATATACTATTTAAAATGTGCACTCCACAACTGTCGAACTAAGAGAGAGCTTTACGAGCATCCGGAGAGAAAGGAACAGAGGCTCAGCGGCAACTGTGCCAGCCCCACACGGCACCATTTGCAATATGGTCCCGCGCTACCCACGCAGCGCTCCATTTGTAGACCTGGATGCAAACCAACTCCTGTGGCTCAGGCCAGAGGATGGGATGAAACAAATCCCAGCCCCCCCAACACTCTCACACAGCCCCCAGAACCAGCAGCCAGTGCCCAAGAGAGTACCGGAGCAGGAGGCAGCAGGGGAGCCCAAGGGCTGCTCTACCAAGAAGTAGCCTCAAGGAAATTTTGGCTTGCCTAGAGGGGTGGGGGGGTCACCTCCAGCCAGGCTGAAGGAAAAGCACCTTGGCCCCTTCCATGGCTGGGCAAGCTGTCTCAGCCATGGTTTTTGAAGGAGGTTGTAATAAGCCAAGAGAACTGATTGTCCCAGCTTCACCTCTGTTGCCTTTAACTTCATGCTCTTCACACATGCTCTTACAGACAAGTAGGGCATTCAGTACAGAGAGACCCAAATCTCAGGTAAGGACCTTGTGTGCTATAACTATACAGAGCATAGGTGAAAGTAAAATTTGGATTCAGAAAACCAGTAGCAAAAAAGCAAAACACCCGATGCACATTGACATCAAAACTGAAGTGAATTCACAGTAAATAACTCACACAACTCTCAGCAATTTTTGCTGAAAATGTGGGAGCTGACACCCTTGTTATTATATATTCGGTAATCATTGTATTATAGTAAATAACAAAAACCAGTATTTGTAAGTTTATTTGAAAGTGATGTTCACATATGAAGAACAAAGCCAGAACCAAGTATTCCAGACCCAAACCCTAAGTCTGACATGGAAACACGCTCACTTAGAATATTTGCGCAAAACACATGTCCTTAAATTTGCTGAAAAAGGTTCTCCCACTCAAATACATAGGCCTGCCTACATGTTTAGAGCTAAGTACATGCACACTTATCAGTGGGATCAAGACTTTAATCCTTCCTCTTGAGGCCTCAGTAATAAAGTGGGGATAACCACGCTTACCTGCTTCATAGTGTCTTGTCAAAATTAATGCTCGTGGAGCCGTCAGTAGGTGAAAATCTTTATGGCTCCCATTCTGCAATTGCTAATGCAGGGGCTGCCTGCTGCACGCACACCCAGCCCGGTGAAAGCTAATTGAGTTCTCTAAAGGTGCAGCAGTTTGCCCAGGCCCTATCAATAAACTGTTAAATGATTAAAAACAATAAAAAACCCCACCACGATATTAAAAGTGAACACAGAACAATTTTCAAATGATCCTGCAGACCAGACCCTCTGGGGCTAAGAACGGCACAGGAAAAGTATTCATAACAAAATACAATACGGGGAGATATATATATGTACCGCAATACAAAAACACAGCTATTGAGCCAGCTATTCAGTGTAACTGTGTGCACATATGCCCAAACACACACTCGCAGGCAAACATACATCTAAGCATATCCAGTACCTGAGCTACAATAAACTGATGATTATACGTGTGTAAACAGATTAAAATATCAACCCACAAGTGAAGTACATTACATCTTCTATCCTTCTTGAAATTTAACTGTCATCTAGAAGAGAAGGCTGGAAAAAATGTGCTTGATGGTTCACTTCGAGGAATGCAAATGAAATTAAGAAAAGATCTGAGACAAACTGGTTTGATTACCAATATATCCCAAAAACCAATTTAGCTGACGTCAAATTCAAATAATTTACCTGACGTCACGCTGGAGAAGCCAACCATGAACACCTTGCAAATTATTATTTTGATCCAATTGTTAGAACAGAATTACAGCAAAAACTGCACTTTCCACAGCTATTAAAGCAGTGACCCTGGCAGAGCATGCTTTTGTGCTGAACTTTTTATATCACCAAGCCTATTAATCAGGTGGCAGTTCAAACTGATGCGCTTTATATAGTTGACCCTGGACAGTGCTTTAATTACTTGGTATTAAATGCTAATTAAGACTTTTCACATTCAGATTTAATCCAAAAAAATTAAGTGTAAAATCCAGTAATTTAATAAAGAGTTGTGTTCTTCACTGCGCTTCAGCCTGGACACTGAGGATGCAGCAATTTGCTATTGACAAGCACTAAAGGAGCAGGTCATTTCACAAGTATAGTGTGGACAAAGGTGAACCGGGCAACTGATGAAATCTGTGGCCAAGGCGAAATAGCAATCTCTGAGCCAAATGGTAATAAAGTTACTGAAATGAAGCAGTGTAGCTTCTGAAGTGAACTGTCATAAGGAGGATACAGGCTTCAGGATGGCTTGGCCAAAGTAATTAAAACATTATTCCCTAAGAGCCTATCAAGGTCATTAGCCCTACCTCTGATTTTGTGTGCTACACCTGAAAAGCAAAAATACGTGCATAAAACAGCAAGAAAAACCAGCAGTTCTAGCTAACATCCTATGAAATAGTGTCCACCTCTCAGAAAGTATTTACTGAATTTGCAATAAGCACGGCCAAATAAGAGTCATGCTTTAATGTTCTTCCCCATATTATCAAATTGCGTCTCTATATATTCTACGACATGCAAGAACCAAATAGAAACACAGTCAAATGTCACTGTCCAAAATTCCCTGCTAAATCAAAGACAATTACTTCCCTCAATAGCTATTAAAGGCAGATAGTTTAATCATTGGGGAGGCAATCTAGTGTATAGGACACTGCAATAGGAGTCCGGAGATGTAGGCTTAACTCACGGCTCTGCTACTGACCTGCTATATGACCTTGGGCAAGTCTCTTCACATTTCAGCGCCTCTTTGTGTCCCTATTAACCTTTGTCCATCTCAGTTATTTAGAATGTAACCTCTCTGACGCAGAACAGTCTCTCACTACATGTTTTTACAATACCAGCACAACAAGGTCACCATCTTGGTTGAGACCTCTAAGTGCTACAGTAATCCAAATAAAGAAAAACAATATATTCAATTATTCAGAATTCCACTTACATTTATTCGTTTTTCCCATAACGTCTAGATAGCTGAGACATCACCACGGATTAGAATGTGCATCCTATATCCTTTTAATTTTTGTGTCTTACCTGCTGTTCACGTAATTGAAATTCCTTTTGATTTTCATAAAGAGGAGAACACCTAAACCACCACATAAAACACAAATAATGGAATGAGCCATTTGTGTCCAAGTTATTAAAACACAGAGGAAATAAATCATTTGTCTGAAAGAAGAAACAAGATGGTCCACCCAGAATATATTTTGACCCAGCAACGCACTTAAGCATGTCCTCAAGTTTAAGCTCAAGCAGTCCCACTGAAGCTCTTAAAGTAAGCTTAAATAAGGAATCAAAGCTTTTCAGAGTTTGGGGAAAACTCTGTAAAAGACTTGCAAAAATTATAACAAACACAGGAATGTAAGTATGTTAATACGCACATTGTGAAATTACGCAACACGAACAGGTTCCCGAAGAAGTGAGCAAAAACACTGTTTCTTTTAAAAAACAGGTGATAAAACAATGGATGTCCCTTGTTATTAACCATGCTCCCCAACAAGCACACACCACACCTACACATGCAACTTAAGGATATTTCAAAATACTTGCGTTTTCTTTCTCTATTTCAATTGTACTTTGAAAGCATTTAGATGCAGGAAAAAATAACACAGCTATCTTTCTCTGCAACGTGTTTTCTTCAAAAATATTGTTCAATCATGCTATATTTTTTCATAAATTCTCTCTGTATTTTCAAGAAATAACCAAACTGAGCTAAATGAGGATAAATATAGGCTTCAAGCAAAACCTAGAAATAAAACTAATAAGAAGAAAAAGTAGGAATTGTGAACTAAGGATTTTATCTAACTAATTTATTTATCAAGAAGCTTGAACCCAAAAAGCATCAGAATATCGTGAAGATTTGGCTACTTAAACAAGTTTGTGCAGTGGAATGCACATTGACAGAAATCATTCCTCTTTTCTTGAAACAGATACAGATACTTGAGGATGCTCACCTTCAGTTCACACTTTTTAATTCTGAGTCTTTGGAAACAAAAACAAACAAAAAATAATAACATATTAAACATCCCCAACTGGAAATTGCAACAAAAGCACCAGTAGCAGAAAAGAATTGTAAATAAAAATGTACTGACCCACAAAGTTAACATCGAACAATTATTTTGGAAGTGCAACTCTTGCAAATCAGCTAAAATCCTACCTGAAAGGTTCAAGCCAATGCAGATATTGATATATCAATAACACACCATGAATGACAGTACAGTAATAATCATCAGTAAAAATAAAATTTTTTAAAAAGGCAAAAAATAAAAACCCACATGTGACTGAATAGTCACCCTTTGAAGAAAACGGAAAGCTCTAGGAAAACCAGAAAAAGAAGTCTGCGTTCTTCCCTAGTCTCATAAATTTTTGCTGTCCAAACTCAAGCTTGGGGTACATCAGTTGTATTTTTCACACAAGAAATCTTGCTCATAAGTATGGCATGAAGGTAGGATGAGACAATGGTAAATTTGTTGAGGAGGTTGGAATGTGCACAGTTTATTATCACTGGAAAGGGATTATCTGAAAAAATATTACACAAGCTGTTTGTCTTGAATACATAAAATTTGTACCAATCATAACTGCTAGTGAAAACCAAGAAAAATCACAATAAGAACTAGTGTAATAAAAGAAGTGTTCTTAAAGATTTTTTCTTCTCCTGAGAATTCAAATGTAGTGAAAATTTGGAAGACACAGTTTCTTTAGCAAGGAGCTCAGTTACCATAACTGATACACATGGCCAGCCTTAGAATTCTAATTGTGTTTAATACAGTTTCATGTTGCATCAAAGTACAAAATCAATACCATTTGTCCAGCAAACAGGAAAAATGGAATCTATAAACTGCTCTTATTGAGTAATTAAACACCTATTATTGTCATGAGTGGTGAAACAATGAATTTGATAAGACGAATTTTTGCGAGAAAACACTGCAGTGATTAATACCTCCCTACGTATTAAATAAAAATGACTGCCTTTTGTGCTGTACTACTGGCAGAAGAACAGGAATGAGAGAAGTAGTTGCCAGTGCCACAATAACAGGCTAACCTTGAACTGAACTCCTTTCCTCAAGAAATTAAATGCTGTAGCAGGACTTTAAATCCCTCCACTTAGAGCTCATTTGTGTTCCACGTAACCTGCAGTTCCTGAAGAGAACTCATTATCTTCAAAAGGAGAATCCTTTTATAATTTCTTTACAAATGTGTATATTGTTTCTACAAAAAGTATTTCATATCAGAAAAAGGATAAGAGTATTAACAGTGTAAGCAAGGCAAAAAAGGCTCGTATCATTAAGACACCATTTCTGCTTCCTGGGAATTCAAACACCAGCCACGGTGGTGTGGAAAAACGAATGAGAATGAGGTTAAAGAAAATGTACCTTTACAGCAAAATTTTAATCTGTTAGATTGATGCTAAACTGCCTTGGTCTTTCTACTGCTATATGCTGTATTTCTATGTATAGACCCCCTCCCCCAATGCCCCTCCTGTAGCTTTGGCTTCCTATTTTTCTTTTCACTTAGAATGATGCACTAGGAACAACTATAGAGTACAAAAGATGAATCTGTGGATGTGACACTTGTAAAGGGTAACCCTATTTCACAAGTGAGATGGGACAAAAAAGAAAGAAAAAAGGCCACAGAAGCAATAACTGCTCACTGAATTACCATTAAATTGTAAGATTTACAATCCAATGTACAGTAAGTGCATATCTAATGGAGTTTGTCCTCTAAAAGAATATAAAGTAGATCTTTGCAGCATAAGATGTATGCAGGTTATTTTTTATTTATTTTTTCTCTTTTTTTTTTTAATTGGGGCACACAGAAAACAGATGTGCACATAAATTCCAGAATTTTTATACATATTAAAATTAAGCCAAGTCAACATTAAAATATGATAAATGCAGTTGTATTTTCAAAACATGCTCACATTCTACAAAGAGAGATAAAAGATGACTTTAACACAGCCAGTCAATACTGCTTTCACAGATATCATTGGTAAAAGCGGATCACATATTATAAATTCAGTTTATTGCTCTGATCTACTGGAATTCAATGAAATGACTGAAATGACTTTTTGTGGAGGGCGGCAGAGCAGCTGCTGACCATTTCCAACATCTTCTAAACAAAATATCTGGGCAGAAGTTTCAGATCACTGTGTTCGTTACAGCCTTAAATCACCCACAATACTTATTTTCGTATAATGAATGTAATACGCATAAGGTTCATGCACAGCATTATTATTTGTACACATTTTTGTCACTAATTTCACTGCTCTTATTCATATGAGCATAACTGTTGAGTGATTTAAGTTTAGAAATTAGCAAGGCATGTCAATTAATTAAATAGAAGCAAACTTTTAAATGAAATACCAGGCATATTCCTATTATGTTATATTACTAGGGTATAAATAGTCACATGTTTTATAGGACGACTCTGGAAAATTCAGGCCTGTAATAAAACTCAAAACTATCAAATAGACAAAGGAACTTTTAGGTGGGTAAGCCATTCAAATAGCAGCAAGACAGATCATGTTCTGCACTCTTAATTTGAATTAATTTTTTTCCTTTACTAAATTTCAAGCTTCCACTTTTCCACATACGGCATTGAAACTTTTACTCTGCTACCTAAAAGCAAGTTTGCCTGCCACACAAATTTTCCCATTATCTGGCTTTTCTTTCAGAGGATTAAAAAGCAGCGCACAAGATCAGCAACGATAGCCTTGTTCTCTCCAACCTTAGTGAATCAAGTTCACTGGAGGTGAAGCAGTGGAATTATCAGTACAAGTGGCTGTGTCATCAAAGCTTTCTGAGAGGTAGTGTATGGAAATGCCTAAACAAACAGAAACGTAAAAGCTGTCTGTATAGGAAAGGGCTCTCCCAAGGCTTTTCATTAAAACAATTCCAATTGCAGCTTCATGATGCGGCATTATATTATGTGAGAAATATAAAATCTTGACATTTTTCTAAATGTGAATGGGTTAAAGAACCTTTCCACGCTACAGTGAGCCTGAGAATTTCCAGCAGCTGATGAAGACCAGTTGACCACCTGATACTTTTTCAGCAGGGTGATAAAATTAAAGGATTGCTTTGATTTGCTTGAAGGATTACTTTCTATGGTTAATTGTTTAAAGTGCACAGTCTTACAAAAGAGAAAAATATCAAGAAGGTTAATGTAGAGTGAGCTAATTGCAAGCTGATTACATTGTGCAGAGCAAGAGATATTGCTCGTGTTACATACCATCACAAGGACCAGCCTGTTCCACCCTGCTGCTGCAGCAAACAAGCTGATTTGCTAACAAAGTGGTCAGCTCGGGCACTTGCACAGCAGCTCGGTAGGGCCACAGGCGGCTGCTTCCCAGGCAGAGAATCTCAAGCTCCATTTTCCAATCTGATTACACGGCTCCTTATTCCAGCAGCCTTAAACCTTCATGGCAGTTTACCAACATTTTCATCACTTTTTCTTTTACAAAGCAAAAGAACTGATAAGCTCTCAGGTACCCGGGATTTCATAGTCGATGGCTGGCAGGCAGCCAGCTTCCCTCACAGCACAACTGTGCCGTGCCACACTGCAAAAACCACACTGAATTTAACAGATAGCACAAAACTATTAGAATTTTGCAGTACGTACAAGCGAGCAGCATGTTTCTGTCTTTGCAGATGTAGACAGTTCTGTTTAGTCACATTTATAACATGCCTAGACTTTGAAAGACGTCTCAAAAGAAAAAAAAAAACCACAAAAAAAACCAAGAAACAGAACGAATTAAGACAGAAAGACAGAGTACTGTCACTAAGTCAATCACACTACTAAGTGTGCACCCAAGTTACTTCATTGCAGTGCTGCCAAATTACCAGGAATTAGAGACAACACTAATAACTTTTGATAAAAACAAATCTTTGGATTAAATGAAAGTGTTTGATCTAAACTGAAACATTCTTTTAACATTAAGACAAATACAAAAAAAGAGACGCTATTGTCTATTTTTAGCCTGTGAAATGCTTACATAAAGCACTAAAATAGCCACAAGAAATATCTAGGTTTACTTCTTTTCTCGCTCAGAAATACCACTTTAATGATGAAAGAACAAAAATACGACTCATATTGGCAAACGTGGAACATCTTTAAAAATGCTTATTCTGATATATACCATGTATTGTCTAAAAATCTGAGGTACGTAGTAAGAATTATAAATATACACATAACTATATATACATATACAAAGAAAATAACAGAATGCAGACAGAGTTCTGAAAAGATATTCTCCTGCGAATCGTAAGCACCCCAACAAAAAGAAATCAATTAAAAAGCAAGGGAAAAGGAAAAATATTAATTTGCAACCAATAAGTTTTTACTTATTGCTACTTGAAACTCAGTCTCCCATTCAAATAAATTCGTTATCTGTGTATTATTTGCATAATACCCAAAAAAGCCTATATGGAATTAACAGTAACATGAATTTAATAGTGTAGAAAACAATTCCCCCATGCCCCTCCCCAGACAAAACATTTTTTTTTTTTAATTGAGAGGACCAAACTGATATCCAAAGGAATATGACCCAAAAAAACATTCTTAGAAGAAGAAATGCAATTTTGCATATCATCACTTTTATCATAAGTGAATGGGGGTGGAAATGAGGAGGGTAAGACAGTGAGCTATGCAGGGCGAGGTGGGGGGGGGAGGAAAAAGTACAACTGAGCTGGCGCGATGGCTCAGTGCTCCAGATCACCAGTGCATTGACCCTCTGTATCTCTGAGTCATTAGCTGGAATCCCAGCTCTGCCTCCAGGAGCCGGGATGTGAACCCGCGCAGCGAGGCGGGGCGGTGCGGGGCGGGCGGAGNGGCCGAGCGGTCTCGGCCTCCGGGGGGGCCGGGGCTGGCCGAGCGGCTGTCGCCGGGCGCAGGCAGCGGCCGTGCTGCTGACTCAGGCAGGGGCACCGCCAGGCACCGCTGCCTCTCCCCATCACTCCTGGCCGGGGGTTTAGGCCACCGCGGCTGACAGGTACACGCAAAATTCAGGGGGAAATTATCAACATATCCTGGCTTGTCTCTGCCTGCGCGCACGTGTGTATTTCTGTGTGTACATCTCCGTGTGCAGCTATACAAATGTTTACATGTATTTATGGAGACATACTGAAACAGGCTAAGCTGGCTCCTCTGCAGCCATACATACCGCTTAGCACTGCCAAAATATTCCCACACCAATTCTTCTCCTTAATACAGCTACAATTTTTTATATATGCTTAAACAGAGGGTACATGTGTGTACCCTATACACATGTCATTGGTATACATGTAGTACTGTACGCAAGTAGCTTTATCTTTAAAATCACATTCACTAATTCACATTGAAATTTAATCTCTGACAAAATAAAAACACATTTTAACCAGCTTCTAAGACCAACGCATGATTCCTAGTAAACTATTTATTCCACCTGTAAGGTTTGAGAGGGTTTGTCGTTTGCAGATGCAGGTTTGGGGGGGTGCCTTTTTTTTTCCCTTCCTTTTTTTCCCTCTCCCCTTCCCCCCCATGATTTATTGGATAGTGAGCAAACCCACTTAAACTACAGTTGTCCGTATGAATCACTAATTTTCATGTTTCTAATTAAAATGTAAACAGTGTAATGAAGACATCAAGTTTTTAGGCAAATGTCTCTTCCAGTGCCACTTGGGGTATGGTAATTACTGAAGCAGATCTATGGATGCTCCTGAATCCTCTACAAGTCCAGATTAAAAGCATTACTACTAAACCTTGCTTTTTACACCAGGGAATTGTGTTCTCTAACCTATTCCCAGTTTGCTTACAGATGCATATCTGTACAAGCCTTTATAACTACTCATTAAAAAACAAAAATAAAAATAGAAGTTTATCACTTAAATGGAAGTTTGTGGGGGGAAATACATGATTTCATTTAAAAAAAAAAAATTTATTTCACTTCTATAATTACACATAACTAGCATAGTAAAACCTGTACTGAAAACTTATCATCTTAGTGCTTCCTCCAGAAACAGAAAAATAGATTAGGCATTACTAAGAGAATTTGTAAAAAAGCATAAATGATATTTCAAGCCTGTATTAAAACTCCTATTGTCCCAAAATGCTTGTTTCACAGTCAATTAATTTAAAAATATATTATTCAGGAAAACATCAATAAAAATAAATCTATTCACTGAGGAAAAAGTGTAAATGGCTATTGTAAATACAAAATGCTTGATGTGCAACTGAAAATCTTTTGTCATATTTATTCCAGCCTTTATGTCTATACCTGAAATTTGTCAGAATTTATCCCATAGCGAATGACGTCTCCTACATTTACTGAAAGAATACAAGTCCTCTCCTGCTTACAATTGTTAATTGAGCCTGTCTGCTACAGCATCTCTTTCCTCTCCAAATAAGCCAGGACACTTGTTTTACATATTTACTGCCAAGTACTTGAACAGTCCTCTATTTTATTATAATACTGGGGGTTCCCCCGCCTCTGGAAGATTTTTTTTTTTTCTGTACTGTGAATAGTTTAAAGCTGCAATCCACAGTAAAATAGAGCATCTAAAATGCCTAGTACAGGGAGAGGTTTTTCCTCCTCTGTCACTGGACTCAAAGTCCATATTCTGACTGGCACAGCCAATTTTCATATTATTGTTACATAAATGCTAGACAAGCATGTCTGCCTTGCTAACCTGGATCATGAAGATGAGAGTGCACAGAATGTACATGTGCATAAACATTTTAGTGGGTGGTCCACCATTTCAGTTCTATTTTACTAGTAAAGTATTGTATACAAACATGAATTTTACTCAGTAGAAATACATACATATATATATATATATATATATATAGGATTTCAGATTACGTCAAGTCATAAAGCATCATCTCTTAAATCATAAGTGCCTTAGCAGAATAAAACAAAACACTATTTAGGTGTTTCCTTCAAATGTATTGTTCCAGCAAAACCAGATTTAATTAGACAAATAGAATTTTAAAGGCTACTGCCTTATAACATGGTAGTCTTGAGAATGATGGGGGGGGTTGCAAGTGAAAACGCCATTCTCATTTAGCTCTGTGGTAAAAAAAAAAAAAACTACACACACACACAAAACATTTTTTTTTCTCCTTTTTTTTATTATGGATTGAGACAATGTGGAAATATTATGTCTCTGCAACAGTTCCAAGGCTATACTAATCAGATGTAATTTTTGATGAACACTGACTGTTTGGTGCTCATTCAAGGTATTTCATTAGGACGTTATTCATTTAAAATGAATGTTTCAACCATATCAAGCTGTAACCTTTCTTGAAATGTAAATGAATGGTTTAAATGAGAAGATTAATAAAGA
Organism: Pampusana beccarii; assembly: GCA_013399365.1. Classification (NCBI taxonomy): domain Eukaryota; kingdom Metazoa; phylum Chordata; class Aves; order Columbiformes; family Columbidae; genus Pampusana; species Pampusana beccarii. The sequence continues at coordinate 1,593,879 of VWYH01010736.1, forward strand.
AGGGATGTTCCAATTCCAAGCATGGCATGCTATGTATTTTTAAATTTGTCTATGCCAGATGCTGTCAGTCAGAACAAAAAACTGTCCAAGCAGACAATCTGTGCGTCTGAATGTTGATCATGTTGGAAAGTAAAGGGGGAGGGGGGAGAGAGTGTGTCAAGGATTCATGGTCCTTCATCTTTGCAGTAGAGCAAACACGTCTCTCAGTATAACGACAGACAGCTGCTTCCACTTTCTAATGTGCCCTAACTTAGATCACTGAAAGAATTGTCAGCACTCAGAGAAACACACAAAGATAACACAGCCAGCTGCCATGAAGGGGAAAACAGCACAGCTCAGAAGAAATGGGATTTGTTCCATTTGCATGATGCTGGCTCCCTTGGGCCCCTTTCTTTCAAATCCAAAGCACAAAAGACAACACTTAACATATTTGCTTAAAGATGACAACCTCATGTTGATTTCATTTGGATGTAAAAGTGTCAGGATTACAGATATAAGAATATATTATATCTGTAACAGAGACTGACAAATGTATCCATCAGTGAAACTGTCTGATTCATCTGCTTATACAGCCATTTTACCATCCCAAGGGTGCCATCTAAGTAGTAACTTTAGAAGACTGAAGGTCTAATTTTATTACACCACATTTCAACCTACTAAACAATATTATTTCTAAAATAGATCATTTTTATTGGAAGTCTCCCTGATGAAAAATCCAGTAGACACTGGAGAATTTATGAACTGTATGGGTCCTTTGAACTCAATATACTGCCCATTTTAAGCAACTTTCTTTATACACAATCGAAACCTAAGCTCAAATAACTGAAACTGAGTTAAAAACATAGATGATAATGATGCCTATTTTAATATTACATCATAGTCTGTCACTATTTGAATATCTGCTATTTGGCAGTCCATCACAATTTAGAACGCTTCTTGATACAGTTCTGCATCAATAAAAGAATTTCTTCAATGAAAACTCTATGAATAATTATTGTTCTTCAATACACTTTGACCAGCTGCACAATCTAATTTTTGGTGAGTTTTTTTTTCACCAAGCACTCCAAAACTCACATGAAAATGACTGAAAGCCGAACATGCTACTCATCGCATTGTGCTGCAGTTGCAGAAACAGAAAACCAAAGGGCACACGTTTACAAGATCGCCTGTCTGCACAGTTTTATGGACCGGCCTCCTTTTTAATCAGATGAAACAATTAGGCCATGGTTAGGCTCTCTCTGGTTTCCAATGCATTACACCGAAGTGTCTGATGGCAAAAGTGTCCCCACTGCCACCCCAGCCCAACCGGGTGACTCTGCATAACGCTGCTGCTGCAAACTGCTTTGTCTAGAGGAACTCAAACCTGCTTGTTGCTATCTGCTGCCGCCAAGAACTGCACCGTAATTCACTAGATTGAAGTTGTTTTGTAAAACGGAGTTAACTGCTGTACGTGGAATTTCAGCACAGCAGATGGTTACCAATCATTATTTTCAATTTGTTTAGTTTCAAGCAATGGGGCTGGTTGGGAAGAGCAGTGAGGATGACAGGAATGGGAAGAGTAGCAAGGTTAGGGACATGGGCTTGCAATGCAAGTAGTGCTAGATGGCACAGCATTGAAAAAAAAAAAAGATAAAATCCAATTTTATACACATATACTAAAAAATATTTTTAAAAAAATTAAAAGGGGGAACTCACTGATCAGTCATTCTCTGTTGAAGAGTTACCTTACATTTTTAATATTGGAAGTGGACCTTAAAGTTTCCAAAGGTAAATTGTCTCTATTCACATTTTGCCATCATTCAAGTTTAAATCACTCTCTGCTATAAGTGGTTCAGTTGTTCAACTGGAAATGGAAAAGGAACCATTTATGGATAAGTGCACATGAACAGAAATTAAGCTGTAAATATCTGGGCTGGGCCATTATTGTAGTCCAGAAACATCTGGGGCTGAAGCTCAGGCTGGGCCCCACTCCTTCTGTGTTTATGTAATTGCTTAGATGATTTATAACTTACTGTTTCTATTTAAAATGGTTTAAAGAGAAATTTGGAGCCTGAATTCTAAAACGAAGATGTCTTTGCTCTTGATTTCATTTGTTCAGGAGGGAAAAAAAAAATCCTTTGCCATTTTCCTCCCCACTCCTACGTTTAAGAGGTACAACGTTCCACCACAAGGTCAAAATTCACACTTTTCTACGTTCAAACCAAAAAACACAACACATGCCCTTCCAGCAGCAAAAATCAGAGACCACCCACCCAGCTTACATTTGAGCTGCTCGGTGCTTTAATACTTCCCATCAAAACTAATTCTGAATTATTTTCCCCACATAACTACTTTAAAAATAAATCCTATAAACTGTATCAACACACCCATATCGTATTCACTTGTCCTTGCTATTTTGATCCATTCAAGAGTCAGTTAGCTCTGCCTGCCACCATGATGCCACAGGTGATGTGGGCACAGTCCCTCCTGACACCCCACCAGCATCCAGGCAGGACCGCAGAGCACCATGTCCCCCACGGGGATGTTTGTGACACTAGGACTTGCTTCCTTCCCTCACTTCAACACAGCCTACTTTTTTTTCGGCCTTCAGGACGAGCTGCAAAAGCCACTCATTTCACAGGGTAGAAGAGGAAGTCACAGGATACGGGGATTTGGAGGACACCAAGATGGAACAGGCTTGGATCACAGTATCACAGTATCACAGCATGCTAGGGATTGGAAGGGACCTCAAAAGATCATCCAGTCCAATCGCCCCACCGGAGCAGGAACACCCAGATGAGGTTACACAGGAAGGCGTCCAGGTGGGTTTTGAATGTCTCCAGAGAAGGAGACTCCACAACCTCCCTGGGCAGCCTGTTCCAGTGTTCTGTCACCCTCACTGAGAAGTTTCTTCTCAAACTTAAGTGGAACCTCTTGTGTTCCAGCTTGATTCCATTACCCCTTGTCCTATCATTGGTTGCCATTGATTGGATGATACCAATCCTCTGCTGGCAGTTAAGAATAAAAGGATTGCTCTCCCCTAGGCAGAGCAGCCAGGACAGTCTGTGTCTGTAAACAACTGTCGTCAAAAAACTTCATTATTTAACACTAACCAGATACCTTAACTATACTTCCAACCCTTTTCCGTGACAGCTAAAGCTTATTCTAAGAGTGCTCCTAACCCCACAGAGATGAGGTGTGTACAGGGATTAACCGTGCAGCCCTCCAGGTGCCACACAGCTTTTTTTATTGAGGTTTCTCTGTGTTGGGAAGTTTACTGCAAAGCTCCAACACAGAACACTGAATGAAGGAACAAGTTTGCAACCTGGGTGTATGCCAAGGCTGAAGTGACACACTAGTGTCTGTCTCAGCCCCTTGGAAAAAGTGGATTAGATGAATCACGAAACAATGTCATCATTATTTCTGCAGTAAGTTAACTATCCATTGGCCACAGGTGATAAAGACATAAAAAGCATGACCTAGCATTTTCACAGATTGTACTCTGTCTTGAAATTGTTTTTTTCCCCCTGCATTTCCGTAAACTGTAATCATCCTTAGACCGACAAAAACTCTTTGACATTTCAAGGCAATGGAAAACTTTGCATATGAGGTTGCATCAACCTAGGAACATACTAAATAAATCTTCCAAACTGGGTTATTGTCAAACTCCCCCAACAAAACTTGGTCCAGTAGCACCCATAAAGCAGATACCATATACGTCATATATGAAACAGTTTTTTAATTTATTTTTTTAATTACTTTTAAAGAAAAGGTTGGAAATCTAAATGGGAATTGAGCATAGATCTGCCGATTATAGGCCAGGTGACCTCCAAAATAAACAAAACCAAGCCCCTTAAATTTTGCTGGATTCTTTCTCAGTTTTTCCTTATGTTGTACAGAAATGTAGAAACTCAACAAAGCAGTTAAGCTTCATGGCTCAACAATAACATATAGCTGAAGTGCTGTATTCATGCAATGATAAAGCAAAGTTTGCCCAGCATAACAGGCCTATCTGTTCAACTACACTGAGGATTAAATGAAGTCATCAGCAGGAGATACTTTTCCTCCTTCTAAAGTGTACACATTCCAACCAAATTCTAATTCAAGCTGTCAAAATAATATTTAAAAAAGCTCAAGTAGAAAGTGCCCAAGTTAAACCAGTACACTTTTAGGAAAGGTTGTATACTTGGTTAGTGACACTCTGTGTGACAAAATTTTCTAAAATATATGTTTCTTCCTAAACATACTCAGATTCTTAGACCACAACTAAACTATGGATTGGGGCATGACTTAATTTATGGTACCAAACCCAAGAATACTTGCTTGCTTGTTCTAGTTCAGTAGATCTAAGGAAAATTTGAAGTAGACTATCACATTCATTTGAATTATTGGAAAGCCTCTGGATTCTAATAGCGATACACTGGAGTAGAAAAACATGGTCAAACATTTGAACTGGAGAACGAGTATGACTTCACATAAATATCAGTGTTAGTAACAACAGCCAATACAAGAACGAAAAAAAAACTGTAATATGGCATTTCATGAGATAAAAGGGTGAAGCAATTGAACCTAGGTGACTGGAGTAGGGTTAACTGAATTTAATCCACCTGAATTATTTATTATCTAGATTTTAGTAAATAATAAGTTTTAGTATCTAATTTTGCAAGTCTCAAATACAGTGTGCTGGCTTCTGCAGTCTTCTGTATGGTAAAGAACAGTGTACACCTAAAGAAAAATTTCTACCAGGTGAAGGGATAACTGTGAGCAACATGGTTATACCATAGTGGACTTGAGTCTTGACTTTCATAAAAATCACCACTAGAGGAGGGGAGAAAAGAAAGAAAAAT
>VWYH01010736.1:1601638-1611638 GCA_013399365.1 Pampusana beccarii
GAGAAAGGAGAGCACGGCTAGAAGTCATTTGAGGGGATGCAAGCTTTCCAATGTAAACACAGAAGCTAATTAGTATGTTGTGATTTTAAAACATATTCTGTTATCAGAAAGCAAAATAGAAATCTGCACTAAAAAAAAAATATAATCTTCTGAAATCTTTAAAGCAGGTGGACAAAATCATAAGCACATACAAACAGACGCCTCTACTCTCTCCTCCCCACACACATGCACAGATACAAAATTGGGTTAGTGCCTTGTAAACATGCTTAGTTCCTGTAAATCTATCTCAGGATTTTTAAGTGTACCTTATCACACTGTAAGATTTCTATACAAAACCAGTTTAATCTAACTCGCTCTGATTATTATTAGAAACTCATTATTTGAGGACATCTATCTTTACAGTAACTATACACCATTAAGGAGCACAATGCCCATAATTGTCTAAAAAAGCCATGGGGGGGAGGGGGAAGGGAGAAGAGGATCAGGAGAAGGTAACTAAGGAAGGTTTTGCAATTAGAACAGCATCATCTCCTCTGCATTTTGCTCGTAGACATATTTGCACAGTAACAGACCGAGTTTAAAGTTTCCCCCATTCAAAATCACAAACGAGTCATGCATTATACCTTTATGTAACACACGTATTTTTGTCCTGATTAATTTAAAGTGTGCTCTTACAACCACCAGGAAAAATCAAAAGCCCTACTCTATCATGCAGCATTAATACCTCAAGAGGGAGATTGTAGCATTTAAGCAGTACAAACAAAGCTAATGCCTAACATTTTCTAGGGAAATTCCTTATAACACCCACCACCTGGCTCCTAAAATTTGTTGCACACCTGCATAGCCAATGTCAATACCAATTGCAGGGATTCAGCACCTCTGATAACTGAACACCCAAAAGTGGAAACCTGAATTGCCCTTGTGGAGATGCATCACTGTTGATGTTATTTATCACAGCCACTCTGAGCCTTCAAGCTCAAACTGCAGCTGTTGCAGCAGCTCCGAAACGGAAAGGAGCAGTAACTTTAGCTAAAAACGACTTGCCTGTCAGGAATGAAAACAACGACTTTTATTATCTCTAAACAGCTGACATCCTGGGGGAGTGGGGAAGAGGTGTGTTTGCTAATTAATCAATAGCAAAACATCTTTCTTTAATCAGTGGTGAAAATTATCACTCCAAATAAATACCAATGTCAATTTGTTATTCTGTACTATATGGATAATCTGCTTGGTGGTGGAAGAGGTATCACATTATAACTCTTTGAACATTTCTAACTAGTGAAAACTTGAAAAATGTCATGCATTAAGGTGTTCGTTATTCCCAGTCTCTATAAGCACATGATGAGATACATTGTATCTAACTTTAAAAAAAAAAAAGCTTAAAACAAAGGCTTCTCAAACTTTCTTTACTATGTGTCTCAACAACATTCTCTGCACATTAAGGTGTGCCTTTGATTTGACTGTCGCGTTGACAAATGCTATGGGCCAAATAACGCGAAGTGTGTCATACCCCTCGTTACATCGGATTTACTGACTCTCAGCTTCAGATCTCTGCCAACACTATATTAATCTGAACAACAGATTAAGTTTCTCGATAGGACTACCATGATATCAGCTAAATTAATGTTACCGCTGAAGTTTTTAAACTGAAACCTGAAAAATACACCAGTATTGTAGCATAAAGGCCTACACAGGACAGGAGTATGAAATGAAAGTCAAAGAACAAAATGAAAATCAGTGATTAAAAAAAGGTTAACAGCTGCATGAACAGTTTCCAAAATATATTTATTTCAGCTTTTATTGAAGGCAAAGAGTAAGAAATAACGAATTATCAGAAATTCTATAAAGACATGAAAAATTACTGTCTTTAGAGTATCTGCCTCTTTATAGTATGTTCAATAATGCACCTGCATAGGTATGCGGCTAACATAAAGCTGCAGATCTGACACTAGTAAACACAAAACCACTTAATTTTGTAAACTAATTGTCCATTCAGCTGAAGAGTTAGCAAATGTACAGTCTCCTTCCATAAGAAAAATAACTGAATCTTGTTAGTTTACACCCAGCCTTTTTCTGACTGAATAGGGATATTCAGTTCACAAATTATCACAAGTGACTTTAAGCGTACATCACTTTCATAAAAATCAATATACACTACTTAAAATTTGAATTTCTCTATTTTAATCACGCAGATGACATATCAATTCAGTTTAAAGCTCTTCAGCAAACTCCATGTGTGTTTTAAATAAAACAATTTTATAGAGTGCAAGAAAAGATTCATAAAAACGTTTTGTCCAAACTGAGTTCGCCTACAGCAACATTGCCTATTCTTTTAGAGCTTCAGGAGGAAACAAAATTGTATTCATATACCAAGACCGTATTTCTACTATACTGTATATAGCGATGTAGTCCACAAATGCCAACAACAAGGGACTGAAAATAGTATCAATTCTTCTCCTTCTCAGAAACAATCTTGTAAGCATCTGAGTTCCCAAAGACATAAAAGAATAGTTACTTTTCTGAGATCTTTTGATATTGCTCTTCATGGTAGAGCTACCCACGAGTGATGGGAAAGATCTCTTTTGAAAGTAAATGGTGCACCTTCAAGTGTGTTCAGATACTTCTTTGCTGTTCCTTTCTATGTTTCTCAAGTTTTACTTGAAAAGGTTGCTTGATTTTTTTAAATTTGGCTTAGGTTTCACAATGGGATACCTTATATCAGTCAGTGCTTGCAAACCTTATTCTTCCAGCATAGAATCTAGCTGTTTCTTTCTCTGCGTCAACACAGGAGGCTGAAGTAATCAAATAGGTCTAAAGAAGACAGAGGATGTTAACCTGCACTTTCTTGGAATTTGTGATGGGTAAGTTCATACTTTCAACATGACCACACTGAGCCGTAAGGTATATAAATAGCTACTTTTCATCTAAAAGCACAGCTATCGCAGAAGTTTGTATAGCAGGGCTATCAGTTCACAATATTTTATATGTCAATATTGATACTATTGTTGGGAATTAATTTCTGCATATAGCTTCATCATTCCCATCCACCCTCTGCTGTCACTTAGTAATATAAAGCAATTGTTGGCTCTTCCCCTCACCGTGTCTCCAGAAGAAACATATCACACGGTAACATCTGTTGTACTGTCTAGGAATATCTTCGCAGCCAGTTCTCATAGTTTTATTAAGTGATAATTCAAGCTCACTGTATAAATATTTTTTATCAATGACTTGCTTGCATGCTAGAATGGAGGAAACAGAAGGGGAAAAAACCTCTCAGAGGAAAATAAGGATGTTATTGCCAACATATTAAAAGGCCAACAGCAGTTGTTCTAAATCAACTAAAAAACAAAACAAAACAAAACAATACAGAATGAAAAAAACCTTGAATGAGTGCGTGAAGATACATTCCTGCCACAAACCCCCGTAACCCACCAGGTCCAGCCCCTTCTCCCATCTCCTCTCAATATTCATTTTCAAATTCCATTCAGATTAGCAGGAGTTACGTAAACATGCATTAATGTGTCTCTTAAGTATTTTATCACTCTGAAGACGAGAAACAAAAAGTTTAATTATGACCCATACCCAAGAATCATTCATTCAGACCCTGCTTAATTAGATGTGAGACAGCTATCTTAGATCATGAAGTTTGACCACAGTGTGCTCTTACTGCTAGAGTATTAATGCAAATAAGATACAGATTACTGAAACCAATTTATCATTACCAATCTATAACCAGCTTGACACATGCACACATTCAAAAATATCACACAAAATAAATTGTGGCTTACATCTTCATGCATTGAGCAATCCATATACAGAAAACGAACCATACGTTTTAACAAAGAGTACACGACACGATAAAAGTAGAATATCAGAGGACTGAAAACGTAACAAAAAGTCCAAGCAATACATTATTTCAAGGAACTTGGAGCAAAAATGGACTTGCATCACCAAAGTTTGCTGTCTCATCAAAATAATCTCAGCATTTTTTTTCCACATCACTTTCAGGATATTTGAAATTTAACTAACAATGTACTAGAATTAGCTACACTAGACTTTAAAAGAATTGAGAAAATAGTTTCTCAGTAACAGTTAAATAATATGACTAGTAATTGCTACTTCAGTATTTCATGGCACATCAGACTATACACTTAATAGACTATTATAAAAAAAAATAAAATCAGCTAGTAGCATGACAGTCATATGTAGTTGCATTATTTTTAATTATAACTGAGACATGAAACTTTTTTCCAGATGCCGAACAGCAGTTTAAAGAACAAAGTTTTATTCCATGATTTAAATATAATAATGCATGGCTGTTCTTTCTATTGTAAAAATACAATAGCCATTGTAGCAAAGAGTATTTCTTATATGATTAAACAGTTCAGTATTATGATATGTTTGACAGGTACCATTACTAGCACTATAGAAAAAGACAGACAATATTGTTATTACCGTACTGCGTGTGCCGATACCTCGTAGCAACATAACTCAGCAAAAAGGAAGCACAGACTCCTCATTTTCATCTCTGCAGGCAGTTCCGTATGCTCTTAATTAGTGGTGCTTTCTGCAGATTGCACTTCCTAGTATTCTTCCTACTCTCAAACTGACCTGTCAAAGTCCGATCTCCCCCCAGTTTCTCAAGACTTTGGTAACCAAGACTGACCAACTATTTCTCTTTCTATTTCACCTTCACTTGTCACACAGTGAGACCAACATCAACAGGTATTTAGAAGCGATAGCAGTGAAGTCCACTTGTATTTAGCAGGTTGCTGCAAATACAAATTATCTTCTAAGAAATGTAATACGTATACAAGCATTCTCTTTAACATGCTGATCGGGGGGTGGCAGGTACAGTTATTAAAGAACTGAAAGCCTTAGATTTCCTTTGACCTCCATTACAGTCTAGGACTCTCTGCTCCTTGAAGGATAAGATTGTATTTGTCGAACCTATGGTAACATACTGCAAGTGGATTTTCTCTGTTCTTCCGTATTAGCTGTCATCCTTTAAAGGAAAACAGTTTCACTAAGGGAGATGTATATGTTGTTTTGAGCTTCAGATTTTATTTTTTTTTTTAAGAAAAAAGAAAAATTGAATGATCTTAAGGAATTTTCTTTATGCTCACATTTCTCACACACTCTATAAAAATATCATTGACATAAGGTGAAAAGGTCGCATGCCTCACAGAAATGGAGCCAAGTACTCCAGTAAGGTAAAAACCTGGAAAATATCCCTATAACTAATTCTATCTACTGGAATTTTTTTATTATTATTTTAGCAACAAAAAATCTCCAGGCCTTTTGCCAGCTTAGAGTTCCCTGAAGTGATCTTTCCCATAAGGAAGATAAGTTTTCATTTAGAGGACAACATCTTTAGCAGCAAGAGTTTAATACTCTGCAACAACATCAGGGATACACAATCCTGAATTTACAGCTCTTCAAATTACTTTTATAGCTATACTGCTCATTTTGGATCACATGTTTATCTAAAATTTCATATATTTTTGTAGCCATAATATCTGATTTAAAACAACTTCCAATAAGCCAAAGAACAGTACACACACAAAGGGAAAAAAAAAAAAAAAAAAAAAAAAAAAAAAAAAAAAGACACCAAAAATAAAAGCCACAGGGGGCTAGATTATGGGAGCTATAAATTACTGTAGCTCTTTAAACTATTTTACAGCAGCTAAGGATTGGGCCCAATATCCACAATTCCAAACCAATGTTGTTTTTTTTGTTTCCACATGCATCTGCTCTGTTACTAACACGTGAGAATTTCTAACTAGTTTATCTCTGATTATTTTATAGTTATTTTTATGCCTTTTCTTATCAATGACTCAAGACAAGCAAAAAGTGTTGATTGATCAGTTAATCTAGCTTTATTGACATACAATATTCCGCAATACTTCAGAAATGTCTGCAGAACAATGTCCTCCAATCGTAAGATCAATGAATCAATGTAAACCCCCAGTAATTAAATTTATCAACTCAGTATCAATACATCTGGCACTTTATGAAAGTATTATGTGAAGTTTGTTCTCTTAAGGGATATATTGATTGAGGGCAAAGAGCCAAATATTTCTATCATTAGATCTGGGAACGCTAGATCAAAACTCAGTCTGTTATAAACAACATACAAATGTCTCGTGCTTATTCTGTACCATTAAACCCACTCCTAACAAGCGGATAAGACCATTAATTAATGATTAAGACTACAAGAAGATCAGTCATTATATTCAATGCTTCTTCTATGCATTCATTGAACAAACGTATTGACAGGAACCGTACCGAATCATTTTCCTCTAGGAATTATATTTAAAAGAGGAGGAGACCATCTAAACAAAGCAGGTTTTAAACCTTGTTCATGGAGCATAAAATAGGCTTAATTAATTAAATAAATTTCTAAACCAAAACTTTGCAGTCTAAAAGAGATTGTCACATCTCTCTCATCATAATTGAAAGGTGAACATTAAAGCCTAAAGATGACACATCTGGTAAGAGCCATGTTAAAAAGCAAAACAGGGAAACAAAACCACCATCCAAGCATTTTACAGTTTAAATTTTAAAGGGCTAGTATACAAACTATTCTGAAATATATTAGCTGTTATCCCTTATTATATGTGTAAGCAAGTAGGGCACAAAAGTTCACGAAGTGCCACTTCATCAATTATAAGGAAAAAAAAAAAGGGAAGAAGAAATTTTGCTCTGCTTAAATAACAAAAGTCTTAAAGAACAGCTAATGACATAAGACTGCCATTTTTCCACACAAACTGTATGATAAAGATATCAGTAACAATAAAATCTTTGTATTTCTAACATACTGCTAGAATAAGAGAAGTAAACATCCCTGTGCTTTCACAGCTGTTGCAGTAAATAAAATCAATTTGATCAAGTATTGAAGGTATTTTATTATGAAGGGAGTAAAACAACGACAAAAACCCCAGACCCACCAGATTCATGTAGGAGTCACATCCTGCTTAAAACATCAAACAATGAATCTTTATTTCCATACTATGATTCCTTCATTTCAAACGTGGTTAATTAGCAAGTATAACACTCACCAAAACTCCCACCACGCTGCTGTTTGCTGCCTATTTGCAAATGGATCTCTAGCAAGTATCCGTAAGCAGTATTAGTCTCATTTATGACACTGAAGAAAAGAAGTCAGAGCATCCTGCTTTAAGGAAGATTTCGCTCATACCTTAGCCAAAAAGAAAAGAAAGCAAAACAAAAACCCAACAACAAACACCAAAACCCTATTTCATCAGACAGATTCCTTCATAATTCAAATACAAACTTCATGAAAAATAAAAAACTTTTCTAAAAAGTTGCTGAACAATTCAAATGGCTGAAAATAAGTAGAGATAAAAGGAAAAAGAAATCAGTTTAGACTTTGTTTTGGTCCCTTTTGTTTTTATTTGAAACCTCAACTTTATATTCAATTTAAAATGCACTGCTTCTGTCGAGAATTAAAATGTGGTTTCTATGTCAAAAATGGAAACAAAAAGAAGATGAGAAGGGGAAAACACACTTAACAGGACTCTTAACATGTTTTAAGCTGTGCAAACAAAATCTTCAAATGCGCCTTACTTGCAATAAACATTGCTTTAGCAGTAAAAGAAACTTTGCTTCACAGGGAGTAGAGGTGGAAACTGAGATTACAAATACAGAAGAAGAAACAAGACTAAGAGGAAGAAAAAAAAAAAAAGCCTTCTCAAGCTGAACTCTATAAATACCACCACAAAAGCAATGGGAAAAGGTTCAATTTGGAAGTAACAGATGTATTCCTAAGCAAAAAAAAATCCCCAATGAAATAATGTATGAGCATACAGAGAGGATCTTTAAAAGTATGAAAAGAAATGCACGTGTAGCAAAGCTAAGGTTTCAACGTGAAAATAAAAATTAGGCAGAAGATCCGATACCTCCTTGATATACCAGCTCCGTATCACAGATACTTGATGATTTTGTCACGCTCAAAACAGAGTCATTTTTAAGTGCAAACCGGTCCTACTCTCCCCAGCTTTTTCAATTTTATAAATTTGGGATCAAAAACATCAAAGCAGTTTCTACTTCGGACCTAACTTTTAGAGGATCAATGTGACAAGTCACTGCTTGATAGATGTTTCTCTTGATAAACGACTTGTTCAAAAGAGACATTGTAGCTTTCATTTCCTGACCACAACACACTTTTAATTTGCAACAGCAGAGCTGCTGGAGTGTGACTAGTTCCCACTTTCCAGCCTTTCAGAATTGTGGCACTGTCAGGCCACATACACGGGTAAAAGAAAAACTCAGAAAGAGGTGCATCCGCAGCAAGAATTGTAGCGAAACTTTTCCTCAAACAGGAACCTGATTATGTTTGATTTCTCCTAACAGTGGGCTTTAAACCGCCCTCCCAACCAGCTCCAATCCCTAACATTTTAGGGAAGTGGGGGAAGAGAGAAGAAATCATTTTTGGAAATATATACCTAAGTGTTACAGAACATATATAGCTGCCTAATAGTATCATGTTTGTTATACATATATATATTATTGATGCTATAATTATTATTATTATTATGTGGGAATGGCATTTAACAGTCCAAACCATCCACACCATCCAATTTCAGATCTCAGCATACTGTCCGATTCCCGATTTAAAATTTATAAATGTAATATCCTCCTCATCACAAGCAGCAGTCCAATCTGCTCTGAATATATATTACAGCTTTAACATCACAGAGGGAAATCTCCCATCTGGCAATCACATTCGCTCCAACAGCTCTAGGAAGGAAAAAAAAAAAAAAAAAAATGTTCCGCTCTCGCTCGCTTACTCTCCTCCTTAAGACATTTCTCAGGGCAAATTATGTGCATCTAAAATAAACAGTTGCCTTATTGATCGCTTCAAAGTCAACAAGTTCTAAATGCAAAATGCAATCAGATCATTCCCATCACACAGCACCCAGGATATGTTTAGCAATATAGTCACCTACAGCACCAAAATAGGACTGTACATTGTGCAACTGCTCTCTCAATTTCTTTCTTGCATTCAGATATGTTATTACGAGAGATCATCAGCCACACACACCAGACCACCCCCTTATCCCAAACAAACACACACACACACGCTCACTCTCTCTCCCAGGGTCTCTCTCCATCCTTATTTGTTGCTACCACACGCAATTAAAAGTGAACGTACCCCCTTTTTGGTTGCACAAAACAGACTAATAGTTGCTTCTGTTGCTAGTTCCTTAGTCTTAATTGCATACCTAGACGTGTATCTACTGCACCACATGGAGATCTATTGAAATTCCCCACGCTCCATTTTATCCGACTTTTTTGGAGGAGGGGGCAGCGTGGGGGGCTGGAGAGTGACCGTTAAAATGAAGCCAGTTTCAGCACCTGATTATTTAATTCTGTTGCACACTGAGAACAGAGCAGTGGGAACCAGACACTTGTAAACTGAGCATAAAATACCACTTATTAAACAGTATTAAACATTCGGCCACAACAGTGATTTTGTTTGTTTACATGCAAAACATTCCCCCACCCCACATGAGTTAAAACCTCTAGCAGATGATTATGCTGAAAGTAAGAGAGGGGAAAAGCAGCTGGAGTTCAAATGAATACTCAAAAATCATTAGTTTGCAAATAAAAAGATGCATTTTAGGCACGTATGTATGAGTGGGTAGACGTATAGCTGTATATATTCATTGCTACGCGTTTTCGCTTTCTCCAGTCACCGAGTTTTACTAATTTACATACCATTGAAGTTCAGTGGTGTATGTAGTGCACTGCTAGTAACATGCAACTTTAGGTTTTACAACTAAGATCAATACAATGGACAAAACTAACGCTATAATCAAAGCAGAAATGATAAACAAATGATAGCACGAGAAAAAAATGCTTATACATACACAAGTGAAAATATATTATTAAGCATTAGGTATTTATCACAAAATATTTGCATGCAGAGTCCTCGGTGCGTTATCATGCTATTTAAATTCATCTTTGCTATTTA
>VWYH01010736.1:1613172-1710672 GCA_013399365.1 Pampusana beccarii
CCGCGCAGCCGTGCCCGGTCCCCGCGCCGCTCCCGGGGAGCCCCAGCAGCCGCCCGCCGGAGCCCGGCTGCTAGCAGCAGCGCCGAGGCATCCCCGGTAGCCGGCAATGGCTGAGGGGCCCCGGCAGCCACACCTCCCTCTGCCCGCACTTCCTCAGCCCCGCTCTGCGGGGGATGGCAGGGAGCCAGCTACCCCGGCCCACAGCTGCCGGGGACTCCCCTTGCATAAGAGGGATTCCCCGGGGGGCTGTTAGACGGGCTTTACAGCCTCTTTATGCTGGCAGGGAAGGCACAAAGTGGCCACACAGCACAAATTGGGCCCTCCTTCTCATACACCGGTCACACTGTCTCTCGCAAACGGGTCCTTCTCCGTCTCTTTCTAGCGTGGCCGGCCGGTAGTGCCAGTGCCCACAGGCACCCTGGTCCCTCCACAGCATCCCTGCACCCGCAGCTGTAGCAAGTGGAGCGAGGGCTCTCCATAAAACAGATCTGCATTCTTGGTTTTACACCTGATGGGACTATCAGAACATTTTTACCTTCTAATGTTCAGGAGAAGCTGCGCTGTCCAGATGCTGTTGCTGGGCTCTGGTTTAGGATCCTCCTGGAGTGCTTTCGTTTCCTCTCTTCCTGGTCCTGCTGAGGACTTATGGATGGCTTTGGAGGGTTGTGTGTCTGTCCTGGATGTGGAAGAGGCAGATTAAATTTTCTTAGTAAAAAAGGATTATGTACTGGGAGTATGGGCTCTGGAGGAGGCAGAGGACACCAATCCCAGAAGATTAGCATCTGGAGGAACGGGAACGGGCTGGTTTCCTGTCTGTTTTCCTTTTCACTAATACAGTGTGCCTGAATAGAACTCAGAACCAGTTGCCACCAGAAGCTGCTGTGATCCGTCAGGCAGTCCCTTTCCTACCGGATAGTGGAAGAAAGGACTGGAAGGCCTGTCTGATTGATGCGGTCCGTGAAGTGACTCATCCAACCTAAAATGATTTTCACCAGCTGAAGACTCTTTTGGAAGGCCTGAGGCCCCCAGATGAAAAAGCTGTGCCTAAAGACTGGAAATAAAGGGACAGAGCAAAACAGCTGGAGAAGATTCTGCTTGTTAAGGATATGGAAGGTGTTCCTAGCTTGCTTAGGCAGCTAGGGATAACACTAGCACTGCTACATGCGGAGAGCCCTGCTAGTGAAACAACAAGCAGTCCTGAAGTAAGGAGCTGGTTCTAGAGCAGATACAGCTTATACTAGCAAAACTACTTTTGCTTCCCATTGTATCCCAACTAAAAAAAAAACACCATACACGTGAAAACACAGTTTAACTGAATATTGGGATATAGACAGCTATTTTTAGAACTTGCAACATAGCTATAGCAACAGAAGTCTATAGAAATCTCTCTTAGACAGCCACCCAGGGCAGTCAGCAGACAAGAAACCCCATCACAACACCTGCTGTAGCCTAGTGTGCAGCGTGCTCTTCTGACACCATTTCCCTGCCCTCAGCATCGGGTAGCTGGGAGCCACGGGCCCATAGCCTGGATCAGCCCATTACCCGTGCAGATAAGCCACTCATCATGCTCTACAAGAGCCTGCGGGTATTAATTGCAGCTTTGGCATTAATGCAAGCAGACAACAGTTTCAAATGCAGGTAACACATCAGTAGCCTCTGGTGTTCACGAATTTGACCAAGCTGTATGTATTACACTTAGTAGTCTCTGATGCTGAAATCTGCAACACAGCATATTACCTCTGCGGGTGCTGCCAGCAACAAGCACTGAAAATAAGAAGTCACGGTCCCAGGTCACAAAGTTGGTCTAAAAATCATATCATTAAACATAAAAATGATTCTTTCTGTCTTTGCTATTTTATACATATGGATTCCTTTTCCCATTTTTTTTTTTTCCAAAACCATGGCACTGTGTACCTTTTCTCTCAAGTGAAAGATGAGTTTCTTGCACAATTACAGCGCTCCGTGACTTGTAGCTGTAGCAAAACAATGGCAACTATCATAAGGCACTATTAGATGAGCACAATCACTTTTGAAATTTTCTGACCAATGAAGAATATATTTGTCAATCTTAGTGTCGCATTAACCTCAATATTTTCATTTTATATACCTATGTCTTTCTTCCCTTCAGGCTTCTCATGCCACATTAAAATAGCCTGAGTTGAAACAGTAGCCATGCAGTATATGTTTGTATGGGCTGGCATTCTTCTCTGTGCACAAGGTCAGCATAAGGCTTACGTACCATATTAAGTCCTTATTTCAAGGTCTGAATTAGGCTGAAGTGAAGGCCTTGTTCAGCTCATCTGTACATTGATGAATTCCACTCTTTGCTTAAAATGCCATCAGACAGTACTGATCCTTTTGAATGGGAAATCCTCACAGACTTTCAAACTGGGATTGTTACTTGGAGCCTATTTCTACATCTAGGTGAAATGTTCAC
Organism: Pampusana beccarii; assembly: GCA_013399365.1. Classification (NCBI taxonomy): domain Eukaryota; kingdom Metazoa; phylum Chordata; class Aves; order Columbiformes; family Columbidae; genus Pampusana; species Pampusana beccarii. Next base: position 1,615,610 of record VWYH01010736.1, read on the forward strand.
AATGAAATTCAAAACCACATGAAACTTGCCTGGTTTCAGGTTTTGTTACGAACTCCACACTCAGAACAGGCTCTTTGAAAGGTTCATAGACCTTTTCAGAAAATCTAGATTAATAACATTTCAACCATTTGAATTGTGAAAACAAAACTAAAGAAACAAAAATCTTAGAAAATAAACAAGATTCTCTAACTATGCTACTGCATCACTTCTCCCAGGGATGCTGATGTGATACATGCAGACTTTGCAGTTACTACTTAGTATATCTAGTGAAGATATAATAGGAGCTATAATAGAAACAATGGTGTTCTGTGAAATAGTCTTTAGTGCCTTTACATTAATGACATGGATTTCATTTGAAATGAGAGCAAGTTTTCAAGGTGGCAGACAATGCTGGCGTTCTTCTAATGCTGATGGTTTGGCAGCACCTGTGCTCCCCTCACGTGCCAGCAGGGCAGACCTCCAGGGCAGGACCTCCTGCCTGCCCTCCTCCCTCTGTGCTGGGGAATCCCTTCAGTCTCACACCTCACATGGGACAACCACAGCTATAATTGCCTGCTAGGATGTACTGCAATAAACAGCCTACAAATGCTCTTTTTGGAGTTGGTGACTACACAGACTATTTTGTTCCTTTGTTGGGAGCACAAATTGTTTAAGAGCTCAGGCAACTTAGATCATATTTTTATACCACCTGGATTCCAACTGAGCTGGCTCCAGATGCCACATGCTGGGACATTTCCAGAAGGTGTATGGCGGGACAGATGTTCACAGGCCTCCCTCATGAGGTGGGAAATGCTATGTCTTCTTTCTCTGACTAGAGTGGTCAGTCACAGAAATCTCATTCTCTTTAGCTAAGAGTTCACTTACTGCCTTTTAGGATCACCTTTTTGTGTGTTACCATGAGTGCAATGGCTGCCTCAGCTTGCTGAAGCTGAGACTCTAAGAGGCAATGACACCTCTGCAGGTCTTGTAGTATTGATAAATATACATCAGAAGTAATTATCTCTTTCTTGCATACAAGCAACTAACATTTCATTGAATTAATGCCTTAAATAAGCCCCATAGCAAACAATGGGACAACGGTCAAACGCAGAGGGGGAATGAATTTCAAATATTAATGTTACATGTTGCTTCTAGATTCTTCCCAGGAGATTACAAGGATGAAATCCTCCCTTCTAGCCGTACTGTTGTTCTGCACAGATTGGCTGAAGCTTCAAACATGTCCCAGCCCTAGGTCAGTGACTAAGCCAGGAACACACAACGTCTTCCTGGACTCATCACACCGCATGCTGCCTTAGGTACTGGGTAGTACCTCGTATCACAAAACATCACTTGACCATAGACCGTATTTAATGTAATCCCTGACTATGTCGGAAAGAAAAACAGAGCACATCAGTCTATAGAGGCATTTTTTGCTCTTTGCTGTGCTGGTGTAAAAAACGGTAACTTTTACAACCTGTAACCACTTTGGGTTAGATTCTGGGTTTTGAAGAGATAGTGTTTCCGTTATTTTTGTTCTCTTCTTAATTTGTTTCCACTTCCAAGGAGTGGGGACTAGGTTGCCTTGATTTCACTGAGATTTCTATCCAGAGCCTTTATTGGTCATTCTCTACAATCTTTCTGAATACTTGATGCTTTTGGCATCAAAAAACTATTGGTCTCTGAAGTACTTCCATTTTCCATTTTAGTCCTAGAGCAGAACTTGTTCACAATATCCGATAAAAATATTCATTTAGTGAATGCCCTTTAAACCAGAACAACATATAGATGTTTGTCACATAAACATCAGACAAGACCTATGCCTTCTGGCAATTCTTAAATTTTCAATGCCTAATATTTTTACTTTTGTAGCAAATGCATTTTAAATACAATTTCTACTTTTCTTTTTTCTTTTTTTTTTCTTTTTTTTTTTTTTTAAATACAGAAAATCTCTCTTGGGAAACCATAGGAAGGAGTTCAATGTTTTTAGGGTTTTTGTTCTCTGTCTTCTTTTATTTTTCCCTATGTTGCTCATTAACTGGTTAAGAACCACACTAATCCCTGCTATTTGCCTTAACAAACGCATTAATAACTTATCCACATTTAAAATAGACTATCCTCATTTGAATTAGAGGAAGATGACGTGCCCACGTGAGGCCAGTATGATTCAGAGACATTTGATAGTGACAATGGAATACCAAGGCACATCAATGACAGTTACACATTATTTCTCCTTTCCCTGTCTCTAACTCCTTTTGTCCCTTACAAGTATTATCTTTGCCTTGATGCCAGCATCTTTCTCATTCCCTCCCTGATTCCATATCTCAATTACAATCCTTCCCAGTCACCCCCTATCTTGCACCAGTCTGACTCGTAAGTCCTTGTCCTAAACCATCGTCACGTTTTATGACCTTCGACTTGCATTTTTTTCCTGTGCCCAAACACGTTTGCCTTGGGTTTTGGTTTGGTTTGTTTTTTTTCGCTTCCTTGATGGTCTCCCTTTTCTGCATTCCAGTCAAGCTGCTTCTTATTCTATGTCCAATGGTTTGCAGGAAGAAGGCTGAGAACATCTGATAGACACCTTTATTCTCTTTGTATTTAGCACCACTGGCAATTGAAACGAGAAATCTGAGAGCAAGTCCTGCTCAGATCTGTAAGCCCCAGGAAAAAATACATCCACTGCAGACAGAATCTTTGAAGAAGCTGGTAAATGAAATATGCAAACGATTTTACAGTGGATTAGATTTCTCCAGACTGAGGAAGACCTTCATAGGCTGGTGAAAGAGGAATATCCCTTCCTAAACTCCGAGTCCCACTACAAGCAAGCAGTCAACAAAATATTTCAAAAATTTCTTAACATGAGCAAAACAGATTTTCCCCCAGTGCATTCTGAGAAACAGCTGACCACATTTGCTGAAAATTTTGAAAAAAATAGCCCAAGGCAGGTATTTGGCATGAAAATTGCTGCCAAGCGGTTTGTTTGACAAAGTTACAAGCAATTGGAAAAAGGCTCTTACAACAAAACCTTGACTCTAGGTATCCCACTGTAAGAGCCTACAACTAACGATTACCAATAACAAAAATGTATTTTACTTAATACTTAATGACTCAATTTAGTCAGTGCCCAGAAAGAAAAAAAATCACTTTAGTTTGTAGGGAGAATGGAATGGTGAAAATTTAACAATTGTATGCTTACAAAACTGCAGGGTTCTTTCCAAGTGCTTTTTCCAAGCACTTTATGTGCTCTTCTCAGAAACATTTTGTGTCTCATCTCCAAATGCACGTTGTAAAATCTCTCATTTGCCCTACAAATGAATGGAATTAACTTCGGTATCAAAGAATAGAAAAATATTTAGCGGAACACTGGAATAACTCAAAATTGCACATATGCAAAGAAAAAAGTTTACTTAATAGATCACATGCTATAGGATCTGCATGTCTGATAAAACACCAGCAGGGCTCTATTTGCTGTTGCTTTAGGAGCAGACTTTTACCCACTTTTTCTCTTGTAATGAGTAGAAGTTTCTTTACTCTTGGACAAATATCTTGCACTAAGTAACACTCCTACACCATGTTATTGACCTTCACAGAATAAAATTCCTTTTATAGTAAAATTAGGACAATGTTTATTGTTTTAAACATTGTCTTTATCATTGATGTGGATGTATTTCAGTCATGAAACAACATTGTCAATCCATCTGTGCAGTCATTTCTAAAACTTTTCATTCTCTAAAGCTTTGCAAACGAGTCAAACATTTTCAACTATTCTAGCCAGAGATTCGTTTCTAGGAATGTCATGTTTATGAGCCTTAGTCAAATATCCCAAAGAAAATATGTTTCCAATATGCAAAAGCACCAACATATCAGACAAGTATACTTTACGTTTTTGATGAAGAAGAGTAAAAATTATTCGCACTTAAAACATCTCAATTCAGATAATCTGAACAACACAGCTATTCTACATATGACATTCTTCCATTGCAAGAAATACATTGTCTCACTTAGGAGACAAAGAAGTTAATAAAGTAAACTAACACAGTTGGGTTTGGTGCTATTAATGAGGGCACCCTTCCCCACTGCCTGCAAAGTGATAACTAAATCTTGCTAACTTGTGTACTTTCTTCTTCTAACTTCCTTAGACAGTTCAAATTTGCTAAATGCACAGCATTGGCTGCCATCAACAAGGCACTTAAGTATGTGCTTAATTTTGTGCACATACGTAATTACATTACAGTAAGTGGAACTTGAATGCTTAAAGTTAAGCACACGCTTAAGTGCTTTGCTGGATCAGGGCCAGTGCATGAAAACTTGCAGGTCATCCTGACTGCACAGTGAGAGAGCGCAAACCTTAAACACCAGGTAGAAACCTGCTCCCCACTTCAAATCAACAGTACCAAAGGCAAAAACGTGCTACTAGGTAGCTGCTGCATTCTTTTCTTTTGTTACAAGTCACTAAACTGGCAGCAGTACTTATGGTATAGCAAATTACCAATACAATAAATTCTCTTAATAAGTATCCATAAAATTACAATTTATTTTAAAGATTATCGTTTGTAATTCTATTCTCATAAGACCATTAGACACATGGGTCTTTTTAATTTTAAAAGACCTGCTAATAGTTCTCACAAAAAATTTATTCAAGACCTTGACCTTAAATTGATACAATTGCACAACTTAATCAGAATTAAAGATGAGTCGAAGTACCGTACAATATTATCATTGGGGTCAACATAGCCCTTCAGCAGCCATGCACAAGATGCCATTAGTACCAAAACCTTGAGTATCTAGGATTCTGATTCTGGGGATATGAGACTCTGAATTAAATGTTTTTATTAAAGGTTTTCTGCCAACTATTATGCCAAAGAGGTGGGGAGGGGAATTGTTGGCGATGTTTCTTCTTTCCTTGTAACTGAAAGGACAGAAAAATATTCTAAGAACCTTTTCAATTCAGTCACAGCTTTTCAATCTAAAATGAAACATTATACCTACTGTGCCACTTCATTATTTAATTTCCTGGCTAAATGGACATGGTTCAGCACTTCTCCAGATCCATTTCTCTCTTCACAAATATGAAATTAATATTTTTCAGGATCAGAAGCTACATTTTAGATCTAAATTTGCCTGGCTGTTGGCAATATTCAGATATAGGGAGCTTCTATGTTTTTCTAACACGTAAGTTTCTTCACAAAAATTGGTAGGGTGGAACAGCAAGTTTCACATACACACTTGATAAACTGTCAAGTCTGGTTTTCTACCTATCTATAAAGTAGTTTTCACACTTTCCATTACTGTGAATGTCCTTCTCTCTCTCTCTCTTTTTTTTAATTACTTATTTTCATTAGGAAGAACTGAAAAATCCTTCTCTATACTGAGAGTGCTTGTATTGGGGGAGGGGGATGTCGAGGAACTAAAAGCACATTCCAAGCCAATTCTGATCTCATTTACAGGGATGAAAATCTGGAATTAATCCATTGAGTTTAACAGACATGTTCTGGGCTTACATAGATGAGATCTTACATTTATAAGTGAAATCAGTGTTTTCCCCTCTGACGTTCACATGGCTCAAACCAGAAACATTTGCTGAATGAAAAAAAAAAAAGGCCGAATCATCCATTTGGGAAGATTGACATAATTCCATTGAAGTCAGTGGAGCTGTAGTAATTTACATTAGTGGATGATCCAGATGAAAGTATATAAGTTTTTAGAGCAGACTTCTTTCATTTAAAACTGCATCATGTTAGGTGCACTGTTGATGCTCAGAATTAATGTGGAAGTTGTTAATCTCGCTAGACCTGGATTTAAAATTAGACAATGCAATAATTAGTTTGGCACTATCATTCTGCTATCTAGAGGGTAATAATGTAGGTCATAAAATACCAGTGATCAGCACAACTTTTCATGCAAAACAAAGAGTCCGTATTGGGAAGGAGGAGAGAAATTTAGAAATTGCTTGTAGTTGAGACCAAAGTGGGCTTTGAGGTACTGTACAACCTCACAAGGTGCTGTATTGCATATGTCTACTTACGTTCCTCAGCTCCCAAGTGCACAGATGATTCTGTAGGGTATAATTGGCTCAAAGATGTCTACAAGCTCTCTTTCTGTACTATTTTTATGTTGGACGTTCGTTAGTCTTCATGTCTTTATTGTTACAAAATTAGGAAAATTATTTTATTTTTTATTATTCCCCCTTTTTTGCTTTTGCTTTAAATATAAGCATTATGCAAACAGTTTATAAACATACAGAAGTGCAACACTATAGTATATGTATCTTGATTTGTTTTCTTGACAAATGACTACTGGCAACATCAATAATTCAAGGGGAGAAACAATGAAAATATAGAGGAATTGCATTTGTGTACCTCTTTCTGCCCTGTCAATCATTCTTGCTAGGCTTTTATATAAACAAAAAGAAAATTAGGAAATCACCAAGTCTGAAAGCGAGCCTTGATGAACACTTGCTTACATTTTTTACTATTTAAATGGTCAGGATGCTTAAATATACAGTTTTTAGGGGTATCTCATACATATATACAAAAATATTGTATTAGCTTTTTATATGATCAGGTTGTGTTTGCATAAGATACACAGCAGACTTCAGTGAAGGTAAGATGAGAACATATATACAGGTATGCGTGTCTGAAGTATCTGTGTGCCTTTTGTATGTATAGTATTAGAAAGTGCTCATTCAACGTTATAGATGCATATATTCATAAATCATTTAAAGTTGTGCTTTTCATGTGATGTGAGGCACAGATACAAACTTGCTAATGATAATTATAGAACTGATGCTGATTTAGTCATTTCAAGAAAGCCATGGAGGCATAATTAGTGTCTGAATGGCCTCAATATTGCATTATTAGGAGGCTAGGGTGAAACTTGAAATGAGAACATCAAGGCTGATAAAAGAAAAGAAAACATGAAATACATACATAATTCATTCCGAGATATTATAAAGGTTTATAACCAGAAACAATAATTTGCAGAAAGCATCTCATGTACTGGAGCCAACTGCAATAATTTGGTCAACCTGTTTAAGATCAAATAGTATTCTTAGCTATTCTCAGTGGTATCTTTCTAATAAAGTAGCAGCAAACAGACACTGTTTGCTTCTGGTCACTTTTAAAGAATGTTCAGTTTATCAGTGGGGACTTTAATCTCAAGCTTCATAGAGTACAAAAAGAACATTGATCCTACTGTTTAGTCCTCTAGGCCACAAGGCATGCACATTTTTACATTCATTTGTCATAAAACAAAAAACACATTTTGCCCTTTGAAAATACCAAATGCCAGCTTTTTAAGAAAATAATTTTCCATCACATTTTTCCCTTTCTTTTAACCTTTCCATCATTCCCCCGCCCCCTTCCTTTTATCCCAGACTAATTTCCTCTCTCTGTTAACGACTTTCTTCCATTTTAAGTACTAGTAAGAACTGCAGAATTCCTTGTTTTGAGCCCTAGTCACTGTTTAATGATCTGACATGGTAGTTCGAATGAATCAGAATTCTTCACAATCTTCTTTCTAATTTTCCTTCTAGATAGATTATAAAACATACAAACAACACTTCTTTACCCAAGTTAGACAAAGGAATGTGTGATACCATCTGCATTAGACCAGGTATACAGATCCAAGGAACTGGACAAAACCCATCCTTTGTGCATCATTTACTCCAAATTTATATTCTCACCTTAATGTAAATAAATTTAATATTCAAGAAATATTGGAACTTTGTAAACTTTTACACACAGAAACAAATCTATTTTTTCTATACTCCTTATTTAAAAATACTTTTTTCACTTACTTCGCAATGAATTAAAGTTACCACTATCAGAAATACGTTCAGTAGCCTCCTTTCATAATCACTGGATCAAGGGTCTATATTGAGTTCCCCACAAAGAATGCAGAGATCTTGCCTTCTCCAGCTCTGGAGAGCCAGTTATTGCACGTGCTGGGTGGCTCCTGCTCCCAAGTCCCACTCAGCCTTTAGTTCGGGCCAGTGTAACGCTTTGCTCCTCCCCAGATCTTTTTTTTCCTACTTAAAATATGTGGGGTTTTTTTCCAATTTTTCTGTGCTGGAGCCATGAACAAACAACAGTGTTTTCTTGACCAAAACTGTAGAAAGGTCTTGAGTTACGCTTTTGCTTGCCAGTATCTGCAAGAACCCTGCTAATTAGAAAATCTCATTAAAGATTATGCAAGGAAGATGTGCATATCACGTGTCTTCTCTCCAAATATAGAATGTCTTCATGAAGAAAAAAGTCAAGGATGCAATTTTACTAAATTGTCTGTGGCTTGAATTTTAGGGAGGGAGAGGGATATAGAAGTACAAGTTTGTAACACCCTTTCATGTTGCATAGGTGCCAAAGTTTAAATACACATTTTTCCTTAATTTTTACTTAAAGTAAGTAAACGATAAATTTTTAAGCCCTGTATAAGCTTGCAAAAACTAGCTTTGGAGAAGACTTGTTGACAGGATAACATTCACAAACTTGAAACCACTGGGGTAGATACCAAATGAATAGACAAGAATGTTAATTCTCTCAACTCATCTTTTTATGAATAGCATAGCTCATTTCATCACACCCTCCTGTGCCTCATTGAGTTTGTTTTGAAAGTCTGAAGTTTACACAGGATAAAAGAATATTACAACCATAAGCCATAAGGATGATTGAGAAAGATCAGATTGTGGCAGACAGGACGTGATCCCGAAAAAAACCAGAACCTCTTTTTGTCTTTAGCAGTTATTATACATTCAGCACTAGAGAGAACCCAGCTTCTGCTTCTCTTTTTCCCCCCCTACTTTTTACTAGTAACCTTTAACTTTACAGGAGGCACAATTAACCATAGGAACAAGTGCAAGGACGGGCTAAGTGCGTGACTATGTCTAAAAATCAGCTAGCTAGATAACTAGATGGTTACGTAGTAGCTAAGGCTCTCACTTTCATTGGCATAATTTATGACATATTCACATTTATAATTTTATAAATATTTGGTATAATCTTGCCAAAACTTGTAGTATTTTTTTGCAATCTAGAAAAGCAAATACTTCAATGCAACATGCTTTGAAAGACACCTCCTGGATCGTACTCTAAAATGAATTCTGAGAAAAAAGATGTAGCCTAATACTGGAGGTGAGAGTGAGCACTCTTTCATAATCTTTGTCTTGATAATATTTTTGGACTGTAGAAATATTTTACTATTTCATCATCCATCATATTTTCAGGAAGTTGAACTACCCTCTGCAAGCTCCAACCCGAGAATGATGGTCTCTGATGCAGCGCCAGGTAAGACTGGAAGCAGCAAGAACATCTGAAGAAATTAAGACTTGCCCTGGATAGCAGAGGGTCATGATAGGGAACATTTAAACAAAATGGGCATACACATAAGTCCACAGGACCTGATGGAATGCCCTCGCAAGTGCTGAAGAAGCTGGCTGATGTCATTGTGAGGCCACTCTTAATTATCTTAGGAAGGTCATAGTGATCAAGAGGGGTTCCTGAGGACTAGAAGAAAGAAAATGTAACATATCTTCAAGAAGAAGGATTTGGGGAACTACAGAGCAGTCAACCTTACCTCTGGTAAAATGATGGAGCAATTAATCCCAGAAACTATTTCCAGACACATTAAGAACGAGGTAATTTTGAGTAAACACAATGTATTTGCAAAGGAGATATCATGCCTGACAAACTTGATAGTGTTTTATGATGAAATGACTAGCTCAGTGGATGACGGAAGAGCAATATACATTGTTTATCTTGACTTCAGGATGACAGAATAGAGTGCACCCTCAGCAAGTTTACAGAGGACAAAAAAACTGGGAGGAATTGCTGATACACTGGATGGTCATGCTGCCACAAAAAGGGACCTCAACAGTCTGGAGGAATGGACCAACAGGGATCCCATGAAGTTCAACGAAAGGAAATGCAAAGTCCTGCATCTGGGGAAACATAATTCCATGCACCGGTACATGCTATGTGGCCAGCAGCTGGAAAGCAGCTCTGCAGAAAAGGACTTGGGAGATCCTGGTGGACAGCAAGTTGAACGTAAGCCAGCAATGTGCTCTCGTGGTGAAGACCACCAACAACATCCCAGGTTGTATTATAAAAATGTTGCCAGCATGGTGAGAAAGGTAATCCATCACCTCTACTCAGCCCTGGTGAAAGACATCTGCAGTGCTGGGTCAGTTCCTGGTTTTCCCAGTAAAAGAAAAATACGGACTTACTGAAGCTAGTTCAGTAAATGTCCAAGAAGGCGATTAGGGCACTGGAGCATATTTCACACAAGGAGGGGCTGAGAGAGCTGGGGATGCTCAACCTGAAGAAAATAATGCTCACAGGAGTTGTATCAGTCTGTATAAATACCTTGCATAGGAGATAAAAAGCACATCGAGCCAGTGGTATTTGCGGGGAGGACAAGAGGAAACGAGCATAAACTGAAATACAAGAAATTTCATTTAAACATAAAAACTCACTTTTTTTACTGTGAGGGTAGTAAAAAACTGAAGCAGGTTGTACAGAGAGACTGTGGAGTCTCCATCCTTGGAGATACTCAAACACCAGCTTGATATGGCCCTTAGCAACTGTCTCTAGCTGACCGCCCCTTGAGCAAAGGGGTTGGACTAGATAGTTTCTAGAGATGGTTTCCAATCTCAGCCAGTCTGTAAATTCGGCCAGAAATGATCACATTTTCCCTTATTACCATTTAAGATTCGTTAGAGTAAAAATGCAATGGATAAAAGATCGGCTGAGAATGAGTAATGAATATCTAGTTTTTAAATTCCTTGATATGCAATGTAACTTTCCCTGTATGCCAGAGCAGCTAGCAATGCAGTTGTAATGCTACTACCACTAATTATTATTTTTGTATTATTATGATTACTGTCATCTTAATCGCTGCTGAGATTCTACGGCTTGTCTCTTCAGTCTCACCAACTGCACAGAACATATGTGGTATGTTTTGGGACAACAATAGCATTCCATTGTGTGTATTCTATATCTGATGTCAAAAAACTTGATGCCGAGTACCCAAATCTATGCATATTAGCATAATATGGTGGACATTTTCCCAAGAGGATATTACAAGGAAAGATCTTTTGCAGCAGCATGTTTTGAAGGCTCAACTCACAAACCCATTTGTGCTTGGCAACTATCTCCAGTTGAAATTGTGTTATTACCTTGTGAGCGGCACAATGCCACTCTAGCAGATGGGCATCAGCTTAGGCATGCCAGAGAGCTAGTATGTGCATTGAGTTTGAGTATTGGGGCCTAGGTACCTCTCCAGGTATGATTGCCTATAAATTTGCAACCTGGTTGAAGGGAGTATACAAGTGCAACTTCAGCTCAGTTTGGCATTACTTTTGACATTCTCAAAATACTACTGATATTGCTGAAGAATACTACTTTGTTTGTCTGTTTTCTTGGCAAATAAGGGCTGTGATTAGCAAGGGTACATGGGTGAAGGACAACATAATACAGCCTTCCACTTCCTGATATTCCTTTGGGGAAGCATACAAGGGTGTACACTAGTACAACTGCACCAGGATGAATTTTCTTATTTAATGTAGTAGCTCAGCTGAGTGTGGAAGGCAGATTCACAACCTTCCATGCTGCAGAAGTGTGCATATACTGCAATTTCTTCTGAATAAGATTGCTAATGTTTCAAAGTGCTATAAGGGCCTCTACTTCTCCCTTGCAATTTCATTGACATTTTTCTCCTAGTTTTCATTTGTGTTATAGTCTAAATTTTACACTAAATCATTTAAGTTTCCTTCAGAGAAGCAGCAATGCTGCTCCCAGGCAAACTGCCATGATTGAATCCACAAGTGAACACTTTGTATATTCTTAAAAAACCTTATATCCCAGTACAGAATGTGTAATAGAGCTCTCAGCCAATGCACTGCAGTTAAATGCATTTGCCTGAGGTATGAAATCAAAATAGTTATTTGAATTAGGATACAACTATGGATAAAATCACATAATAGACAAAACTCTTTGCTTTTAAACATAACATACATTTTTTTCCAATGATTTTTGTGTGGGCAGGTGAGGGAATATGTACATGCAGAAAGTTTAACATTTGTTTCAGTGATATGCCCAGATTTCAGAACCAACTAATCTGCTCTATCTTGACAAAATCTAATTGGTACTAGTTTGCATCATAAACATCCACTTCTTTGGACCTTCCAAAGATTCTGACTTTTTAGTTTTTGCAAAAAGTTTGAAGTAAATTCTTAGGGTTGAATTCTGCTTGTGTTGAATTCCATGGAACAGGGACCTCAGCTTCGATTGCTGTGTAACCTGATGCATAGCTATCCAACACCCTGTAAATTCGGCATTATTATAATTTAGATATAAAAAACTGCACAACATTGCATAAATATTGTAGTAGAAAAGTTGTTTTAAATAAGCTTGACATAACAAATCAATTTACTGCCTAGTCTGACATATTAGTTGTCTTTTTACCACTAAGTGTTCCCTTCGGAAATCATAACAAGAAAGGAGATGTAGAGGTGCTGAATTCAGTTGCATGGTGTTGACTTTGAGTTCTATGGTATCAGATGTGCTTGTGAGATATAACAACATTTTAGTAATTCATGAGTTGCTCATTATGAGCAAGTAACTTGTTTCTGTGACACAGTAAACAGATGCTACCAAAATGTTTAAGACTAATTAATTTTACCCTGCACATACTTCAAAATCATACAGAGATTCACATTATTGCTCTCAGATGCTATTCACTATACCATCTTTCACATTTTCAGCCTAAGAATAATGCAGACATTGAGGAAAAAAAAGCATAATTTTACTGTGAAGTCATTGTTAATGAACCAGGACCCTAGAACAGATACGCAGGTTATGTGGCAAAGTTCATAACCACATAACATCAGGTACAAGGTCCTGTGGTCATAGATGTTATTTGTGTGAGTTTTATATTTATCAATCTGCAAGAAAGTGCATGGACTATGATTTTTACCAAGTGCAAGATATCACTGTAGTGAACCACAGGCCATTCATGGAAACCAGAGCCAATAGTAGTTACCCCTGTAGCTCAGGGGCAGAAAATTCCTCAAGAAACTTACAGTGTAACTGCTTGTGCTGACTGGGACCAGCTGAAGCCCAGGAACCTTCTGACGATGACAGTAGCGTAATACAGGATGAAGCTCTGGCCACTTAGCTGACACATCAGGTACAGAAGCAGATGAACTCCTAGGAAGAAGGGTATTTCTCTTCATTAAAATTTAAAATGGTTCCTCATTTGCTTTTGTACTTCTACAGAATGAAACTAAGACCTTGTTGGGAAAATCATGATTAGGAGAGAAAATTATTTTCTAACTCTAGGTAATTGTACTGCTATAATAGCTCAATAAAAATGTAACTGAAAGTGACACACACCCATATTTTGCTACAAAAAGCTTTATCAGAAATTCCCAGTCAGCTCTGTGATTCATTAAGTCCTTCTTATATTGATAATGACAAATAGAACTAAACAGAAACCTGGTGACATGAGTGGGTTAGTTGTGATAAAACACCTTTTAAAGTTCCCCCATGGGCATTGCAGTGTCTCTTAACAATTGCAATAGCACATGGGCCAGAAAATCCTTTCCACGTATTACAGATACCTCCATCAACGATTCTTTCTCATCAGCAAAGTCCCAGGAGGATCACAGGACAATTCAGATGTGAAGGAATTTCAGGAAGTCTCTAGTCCAACATCCCGCCCAAATCAAGGTCAACTATGAGATCCAGGTTGCTCAGCATGTTTGTCAGTTTGGTCTTGAAAACCCCCAACAATGGAGACTGCACAGCCTCTATGGCAACCTGCTCCAGTGTCTGGTTGTCCTAACGATAAAATTGTCTCCTTGTGTCCAATCTAAACCTCTTAATTGAGTGTGTGACTGTAAAAGATTAAAAGATACCTACAACATATCACAAAATCAACACAAAATATATTTTCCTTGTAGGCCTGGCTTTCTGTAAAGGACTTTTTTTTTAGGAGTTGCTTTTAAATATGCGTGGTATAACATACCCATAAAATACAAGCTAACTCATAATTTGAATGAATGCCTCAAAACACAGCTACCTTTTCTTAATCTCAAGGAATGTGATTTTGATTGTTTCCACTTAGGCCCTATTTGTTCCCCTCAGAAAAACAAAGCAGTCAGCACAGCGTGGTTGACAGGCTGTGCTCAACAGATGTCCAGAACTGGAATAGCATGGGGTACTGAGGTCAGGAGTGAGATCCATTGGCAGAGATGTGTGTAGGAAACTTGCACAGCATCTGTTTGCATTATGCCTTTTTGAAAGTCAATGCTATTCAGTCCTTGTTTTTTGAGCATCATATTTGCTCAGAAATAAGGCTTTGAACAACAGATACTTACTAGTTTGCTGTTTGCCAGTCTTTGGTAATTACTGCTGGTAATTCAGGAGGCCAATTACTGGTTTATAAAAGTAAGACGTTATTGGAGAAAGGCTAGAAATTAGACCAATTAATCACTTTGAGGTAAATTTGAAGGTCTTCACTCAGTTCTTAGGCAAACTACTGGCATAAGAGATTGAGAAGATGTCCGATTTCTTATCTGTCATTTCGCATCAAACTTTTATTTCCGTTTATATTTAGTTTAAAACTTCTGGTTTTATTCAGTAGCTCCATTTTTATGCACACATGCACGACAACAACAAACAAACAACAAAAAAACCCAACCTACTTCAAGCACAAGACCAGGAAGCACCAAAAGACAAAAAGCTGTGTCTGGCTTTGTCCTAATAAATACATGGTGGACAAACATAGATTCACTATCACAGTTTCCCTGGAGCTAATACCTCATCAAATCGTAAGTTCATAATTTGAACTTGAAGTGGCTTTATGAGAAGTACAAGCTGTGATGGCCAATCAGATGCAGCTCAGGGGCACAGGAAAGCTGCCTTAGGAAGACTAGAATGGTCACAAAGAAAGATGTTAGAGGGAAAGTCCAAGTTAAGAAAGGCATTCAAAACTGAAAGAATAATAATGAGGAATCACTAAGTCATATTTGCAACTTGTTAAAACATTGACCAATACTGATTGTAGAGAAGGGGTGGACCCATGGACCCTCTCACTGCAGGTGCTCTGTGCTGGAGGCCCATGTGTGGATGGGACAGGCCATTAGTTACTGGACAATGCCCAGAATCTGCTCGAGGATGAGTTGAGTGTCAAAGGTAGACTATGGCTACATGCTAATGTCTGAAAAATCCCAATGGTAGTACAGCTTGTGAAAACTGACAACTTCATGTATTCTACTTGCCTCCACTCATTTGAAAGCTGAATTGGTTTGTGATTGCTGTGATGAAGTCTGAAATCAAATTACTCACATGTCATCTCAAAGCTGTGTATTCTTACAGCAAATAGTATCTCATAAGGCAAACACAGTATTTCATGACTACCTTCCATAAGATCAGTTTTTAGTTTAAAATCAGTGAGGTACCATCACATCCTCAGTAAAAGCTAAGAAGGTACACTGCTGCTGCTGAATATCTCTGTCAGTGCAGATAAGCAATGAGCTGAGGAGCAAAAATAAATCTATGTGCTGATTTCCTTGATTGCTGTGAACTAATAAGCCAATTTTTTTTCCAGCAAATTCACAAAAAAAACCAACATAGCAAAACACTCTAATGACTTAAGGCTTTACATTTCTGTCAGCCTGACAAGTCACTTTATAAGCCAGGGCATGCAGCAGCCCAGGCTATGGATCAAAAGGGAATTACAATGCAAATTATTTTTGGTTAACCACTATGCTTTGAGACATCTGATTCTTACCAGCAACAGAGAATATCTCTTGAGTGGCTCCATTCCTTCTCTTCTGTGAAAAATCAGAAGATAATGATGAGTCATTGCTCCCCTGCACAGAGAGGATACCACAGGGACCAATGTTACTCCTCTTGCTCAGTGTGTGAGAAAAAATCTAGAGGCTTAGAGAGGAGACATGGTTTGCAACATATTCACCTGAGAAATCACTTCTCTCCCTGTGTCAAACTGCCAGCTTTGGATCAGAGGCTGTGCTAGAGCTTGTTGAGTATGAAAGAATGTCTAAGCCAGCAGGGTTTTGTCTGTAAGAAGAATTTGGCTTGGGAATTAAGTCTGCCAGGTCCATCAAATCCGTATTGCCTTTGGGAATAAAAATGGTCTCTGAAATGAAGAGGCGTCATTGTTTGCTCTGGAGGGGTTTCTTATCTCTTTTCAGGAATATATTTTCTACTTTCTGAAGGATGTTATATATATTTGGGGAAATTATGACAGGAAATCAAGATCTTCAAGTGGGCATAAACTATCACTGTGCGAATTAAAAAAAAATAAAATCAACTTGTATCTTTCTATTGCAAAAGATCAAAGGGCTCATTTTGGTGTACAAGATGTGATATTGGCCTATATTTTAATAATGTGAATTGTGCAGATGTTGGTGATCAAACAGAATGATGAAAATTCATTTTGTTTCTGGGATTGCTGGCACACATAATAACTTCACCGCATTGCCAATGGGTTTAACTTTTTTAAAAGACACGTTTGGAGTCTTCAGATAAATGGAAAGTGAATGCCTGTGAACAGTTCCAGACTGATTGCCAGGAATAACAGCAACTTACTTATTGTGTAGACAGAAAAAAATGATCAATTCCTCCACAAGGAAGGAAAGTGGGAAGTAGGCATATCTATTGTTTTTTCCTATTTTCCTGAGGGGGATATGTAAGTTGTTAAAGTGATGTTGTTTCCTACTTTATTTCTGCTTCCGAGCCCCTTCCAGTAGAGTGGCACTCTCTCTGCTCCTAGGGCAATGCTAGAGTTCCTCAAAAGGGTCAGTGTTTTCAGTCAGAAAGGTGTACCTCATGCCCACAGTCAAGTCTGTAAAATAAATTACTTGAAATCTTGCAGTCAGTCCCTGGAAAACACCTCTTTGAGAAAACACTGCCTTCTGTTGTCCACTCCAAACTTGCAAGAGGAGCTGGAGAGGACGGTGTGGTCATGTTGGCTACAGTGCTGTTCTGCCGTCCTGCTTTCCGAGGTTCACTTCAGCGGGATTTTTGCTTTTTCAATAACTAGGCCCTGGAGCAGGCCTGAGTGAAGCAGGAGGGGGCCAGGAGAAGGGGGCAGGATTTCTCTTATCTAAGTTATTGCTTCTTTTTCTGGGTGCTGTTTTTCAACAAGATTTTGTGAGGGGAGCAAGATGATTTTTTCCTTGTTGAAAACAAACTCCAAGATGCTCCACTGCCAGCATATTATTTCTTTGCTCGTGCTTGTTTTCATGCTCCAGTTTCCCTTTGCATTGCAGTTGAAGTCTTACCCCATGGACTAGTTCTTAAAATAGGACTATCCTAAAATACAAAGAAATAAATTTTCGTTTCCCTTGAGTGACAGCAGGAGAGGGATGCCCTGGTGATACCCCTTTCTCTCTCCATGCTGAAGGGTAAATCTTTACATTTTACATAGAGTCTAATGAGAAGTTCTACAACTTTCCTTAACATTAGGAGGATACATAACTATTATTTTTCAATGTAACCATTCCTCTGAACCAATGAAACTTAAAGTTACAATGTGCTTCTGCATGAGAAGATCATAGAACTCAACGGAATTACAATAGCAGCATTATAGAGGTAAAAAATTAAGTAAGACAGTTTAATTCTTGCAAAGTCTCTACTTCCCCAGAGTGATGTGCAAAATAACAACAGACAAACTCACCAGCAGTAACAGGGAGTGATCCTTAGGGTCATAGACCAAACCAAAATCATGACCATTTTATAACTTCAAACAAAATGCCTCATCTGTAACATTGAGTCACCAGTATATAATACCAGGGGGGTTCATTGCATTAAGCTCTAGGTGGAGATGAAATTCCTATATTCTTCTACTCTGGACCATGACTCTGTTGAGTCTACAGCATTTGAATTTTATTGTCCAATTTGCATTCACTGTCACCTCAAACTTCCGTAATGGAAGGCTGGTGTAACAGTGTTGGGACCAGTTTTCCCTCAGCTTTGGTTGCGTTAATTCATAAGTCTGTGATTTTCAGCCTTTGTTTAGAGTGTTTCAGCCTGTTACCTATCTGAGAATAGCAGCTAGTAAAGCTTGAATGAAAGAGCAAAGGTAATTAATTAACATAAATTCATATAAGTCTTTAGAGGCTTCTATTTACTTAAAAGGTATCGTTTTTGTGGACCTACCAAAGCAACAGATGGTATAAATTCATCTTTTTTCCAGCATTCTCTTCCCTCTGCAAAATAAGGTAATTTCTGCATTATCTAGCAACAGTCGTCATAGGAGTTATTATTTTCTAAAATATATCATGCTAATCTCACTAGTTACAAGTACATCACTAGGTACTGCTTTAGATGTGAGTAGCTAGCCAGACACAAGGTCATGTAAGTTATTTCAATTAGGAGAAGAAACTGGTGGGGGAAGCACATATCTCTGATGTTAAGATGTTTATATACAAGGAAGCAGAAAACCTTGCCCTTCGTTAGAAGTGAAGTACCACACAGTTAGAACGAAGTGAGAACACACAGACAGACATCGTTATGCACATTGGGACAAAGTGAATGTGCACCCTGGCTTGTCTCGCAGTATCTCTGTTCATGTACCCATGTCCAAAGTGGCACCTTAAAACCAGTGATGTTTTCAAAGTTGAAGTCAGTTACTTCAGTTATATGCTGTATTAATGAAATTAAAAAGATCGTTTAGACTTCAGTGCAATGATTCGAAGAGTGCAGTAAACAAAAACTTTCCCCTCCTTGCTATGTAACAACCAACTAATAGTTTGAAATCTAAAATGTGGGAGGTTTTCTTTCCTCCCTTAAAAATATTAAGAGAAAGGCAAAACTGATTTTTTAACTTGAAGTCTATATTCTACTTTCCTGCCACACTTCAGGAGATTTGTGTTTCTTCCAAAAAGGCCTCAAAGAAACCAAGAAAAGTGTTTTCTTATGAGCTGTTTTGAATATTGTTTTTCTTTCAGAGTTTTCTATGAGCTTAAAATACAAATTTATGGTAATATTTATCAAAATATATTAAAAACTACATTTTAGAAAAGAGCAAGGTTTTGCCTCTTGAGTGTCCCACTTCAGAGAATGCTTGCGCGGGAAGCAGACCTCCTCTGTCATGTGTGATGCTGTCACCCACGCTGCTGTGCTGACATACTACGCATTCCAGTTTGATCCCAGCACAGAAGACAAACTGGAAATCACACACCTCAGTACAGAGCTGTTGGCTTCCTAACTGACAGCATGTAGTTGAGGCAAGGAAGAAATAAGAAAAAAAGTAAAATCTGCCTCTTATCAGCTTCTGGTAAAAAAATAAAAATAAAAAAATAAATAAAAAATCTGATTTCTATAACAGCATTTTAGAGTAAGGTTTGGCACCACTACCCACACTAGCATCATTCTTTACAGCAACCAAGCAGTATTGATCAGAAGACTCGCACTAGGGAGTCTGACAATGGCAACCCCAACAACTGAATGGCAGCATAGAATTTGTGATGGTTTATTTAGTTTGACTTACTCTGGTATGTTGCTGCTATGAATATAGTTGCTATGGAAGGAATGGTTTAGTGCTGTCTTTCTTCTAAAGGGGTCATGATTTTGCAACATCTCAAATAACACTGACAGCTAAATGTCTGCAAACAGTACAACATTTAACAATTGCTATGCACAGAGGGGATCGTAGTTTATAATTTATTATTCAGAAATTACGTAAAAATATTTTTATGATAAAACATGAGGATATGCTTAAATATTCATGAAAATAAACAATATGTAATAAATTTATTTTTACAATATCAATAGGTAATAAGAAAGTAATCAAAGATGCATTTAGAGCTTTAAGAAATGAAATGGAATTTCGGTGCTTGAAAGTGGTATTTCGAATTAGGCAAACTCTATTGTTCTCCAAAGCAATGAAAATATTCTCATTTTCTATCCACCAGAACATCATTAAACTGCACTGAGTTGTTTTCATCTCTCAAACTCAAACAAAAAAAAAGCCTCAAAAGCAGGAGCTTTCCATCTCATTTGTCATTGAGTTTCTTAATGCTGTGCTTGGAGTTACCAAAGATCAAATGTAAGCAATGGTTTAAAAACTGAGCCAGTTGTGGGCTAAAAGTTTATGGAAACGTGGTCCAGTAGAGACGACTAACAATAAGACTAGAAGTATTCTATCCCCATTATGATCTTCTCTATGAACTATTTGTATGCTTCAAGACTTCATTCTCCAAGAGAGGACTGGTATGGGGTGGATGTTCCACAGTGGCTCTGGGATATCTTAATCAAAAACGTAGCATGACAGAGAGGCCAGAGGTGGCGTAAGACACCACTGGAAAGAGGACTGATGGATACATCATGCTTATTTTATGCTGGGTGGACATAGCTGTTTAGAAGACAGTCTCCAAGGCAATGCTAGAAGATCAGTTTTCACCCTTGTAAAAAAACATTTCAATTTATGAAATTATTTGCTATCTGAATGCCAAAAAGCGGGTGCTGGTGCCCAATTTTTTTAAGTGAGATGGCATGGGTCATTCAGGAGCTGCTAATATCTTGCTGTCAACAAGGAAAATTCAACTGAATTGAATATTTTATCATTTCCTTTGTGATTTATACTCGTTAGTCCTCAAAATCGTGGCTGTTATTTTTGCTTGCACCCTTCTGTTGGTTACGAAAAGGAGTTTCACTATACTTAGAGCCTTTCATGTGTCCTAAACAATAAATAAAACCAAGACTTTTAGAACTGCCAGTTTAATACCAAAGAGGGGGAAAGAATTAACTCTTTGCAACCAATGAACTTGGAATTTTACAATCAGTATCTGAAAATGAGTCAAAAAGGTCACATTCCTCCTGTAGTAATTTCTCAGGCTGGAATATAAAGTATCACACACCAGCAGTTTGATCAGCATAGCCCTGGCAAGTGTTCCTGGTTGTTTTAAAAGTAATCCTTTTGTGTCTTAGCCTTCAGTAAACAGGGCAGTCTGTCCTGCTGGCACACAAACATTCCACGAGTTTTAAAGAAGAACTTTTTCTCAGCTGACTTGACATATGCATTCTGCATGCCAGTAATGTCTTCACTAAGCGTGTGAGTGGAGTAACAATACCTATACAATGCAGTATGTCACTTAGTAATATATCATGGTGTAAAAGAAGATTAATGACATCATCCAGGTAAGGGACAGGATTTGCCTAATATGAGAAACGCAACCATTTAAAAACGTAGAAAGAAGAAGAGTGATGATGAAATCTGGGCAGGAGTCGTGTAGAGGACAAGAAGCCCATTACAGATGTCCCTATTCAGGAATATCTGGCACTAATTTGGACTTCTCACTATAAGACAGAAAAACAGCAGCAGAAAACTGGTGACTTGGCAGATGCTGCAGACTATGACTGATGCCTTTCTACTCTTCATCAAACAAAATTCAGAACAGTCTTGTGCTTTATTGATCGCATCATAAACAAATTAGAATAACGTAATAACTGACAGTTTGCCCCACAGTAAGACATATGCTTACAATTATTAATTTATTTTTATTACCATATAAACCTAGGAGTGTTAGTCACAGAGCAGGATTTCATCGTGATGGGGTTGCACAAACACAGAACAAAAAGGTGATCCCGACTGAACGCACCTCAGCCTAAGGACTAAACAAAAGGCAGTGGAAGGGTAAAGACTTAAGGAGAATTATGACGTGACAGTGTTCATCAGTAGTATCACTGGTATCAGTTGATTTAGTTACACAAAGATCTACTATTTTCCAGGCTTCTTTGCAAAGGAAAGTTATAAAAAAGATTTTTAAAGTCTCAAAGACAGCTTTGCAAATGGGCATGGGATTTTCTTCGAATAGCAAGGGACAGGCTAACAGTATATTCAAAAATTTGTTGAGTTGAGGCTGGAAACTGAGAGTATTGGAGAAGTTTTGACAATATAGAATCAAACAGGCAGACATGATTAGAAAGTATGCTACTGACTAGTGGAGTAGTTTAGATTAGCAAAGGAAAAAGAAAGAACCAAAGAATGGTCCGGGTACAATTGGGAGTACAAGTTAGATCAGCGCTGTCATTATTTCCACTGTTATTGTTTATGTTTATTCTTGTTTATTATTAAACAGATTGTGATTCACATTTCTCAACCACTATCAAACTATAGTTAACAACCTACACTTAAATTTAAAATACTTGCTGTACAGTGCTACTGAGTACACCAGCATAAACCCAAAAATGAACTATGTGTGGCCAAACAGAGAAGACTCAGTTACCCAGAAACAAAGAAACAAAAATAGTGAGTACCACATAAGTTTAGCAAGCAGAACACCATCACATAAAACAGCCTGGAACATTCTTTCCAATGCAAACATACACTTGCAAATAAAAACCCTCCAAAAACTCAGGGAAATATTCAATTCCAGCTAAAAAGCTGCTGATAGTAAATATTTATTAAATGGGGAGAGGGAGATAAACTAGGCTAATAATAGAATTGAAATAGATCTAGCACAGACTTTATAGCATCCTAAAAAGAGATCCATCCTCTTCACTTTGCCATCATAGCCTGTTTCAGGATGGCCATTTACTTATGGAATTCAGTTACTATTTATAACATGTAAAATCATTATCAAAGTACAATAAAGCCTATTGAAATCACAGTTTGTATACAGCTATATAGTCTCCAGCTGAATAATTTTCTCTTTCTCTCATACACCTACACTTTGCCTTCAACTGCATCTTCCATTTTCCAGGGCTATTTGACTCACAACTTAGTCAGACTACACTAACTGATAGCACTTATTTTCTTGGAAAGCATGTTTTCTGGGCACTGAAGAGCACAATTTTGCTGAGTGCAGGGCCCAGCATTGGGGGGAAAAAAGAAAAAAATCAAGATTTGTCACTTATTAAACTAAATGTCCTTGAAGCTTTGTGCAGTCAAAAATACTCTCCCCTTGACCTCCCTAGTCCATTAACTTTAGGAGAGCAGTTTTGCAGTTGCTGGTCTCCTATGGTGCCCTTTTCACAGCAACACGATAAGTTCTCAATATACAGTGAGTTGTTCTTTGTAGCATAATGTAGGATATATGGTAGCTTCTTACCATCCTCTCCCTCTGGGATTCCCAGGATTTGTATACTGTGTGTCCTCCTTATCTGTTTTTCTAAGAGTTCCACCTAGAATTTAAGAATTTATGAATTTATTATCTTTTCCAGGCTTAGTCAATAGATAAGAATTGCACTTTAACTTCCCTTCACCATTTTTTTTTATTGTCAAGACAGTTTGAGTTACTTGTTGCTCCAGGCTCTCTGTTAATTTGTTAGTGCTTCCAGTGTTGGCGTTCTTTACTTATCCCTGGGCATGAAGCAGACAGCGTTCCTGGTAATGGGAAGCTTTTTAGTTTAATCTGTAGAGAGTCTGAATTAAGGCAGGCAACAAAGCTATGGCTTTACAGAAAACATAAGCACACTGCCTGCATGGCTTGACAATTTTAAAGACTTTCAAATTCTCGTCCCAGTCTGTTCTAGTATTAATGCAAACACCAATATTGATTTCTGGGAGATGCTCTTTCCATTCTTTCCTAATCAGGAACAGAAAGTGGATCCTCCTAAGAGCTTTATAAAGAGGTATTGCTATGGTTTTCACTAGCAACAACCTAAAAGTATCAGGTTCAATACTGAGGTGAAGCAGTCACTTCACATCATTTTTTTCCTGAATGATTCCTCTTTAGCGTTGGTATGCTCATCTTCGCAAACCTCTCAGTTCCTTCATTTACCTTCTCCCTTTAAACTCTTCCCTTTCTTCCACTGAATATTTCAGTGAAATCTTGTCAACTCTTTGGGGCCATATATACATATGATCTGGATTACACCCTTATGTACCCTCCTATTTTTTCATAAGTGTAAACACTACAACCATATGAGCAACTAGTTAGGCACTTTGTCAAAGTGTCACATTCCCCTTTCTGGTCAAGATCCAGAATATATGATTGTATTCTGCTGTTTGACATCAATTTATCTGAAAGCATTTGCCTGCACTTTCAACACAGCTCAAGTTAGGACACACCTAACCATAATTCAACCAGCTCACTCAAGGACAGCCACATTAAAACACTCCTTAGATTAATCTGTACAGACTATTTTCCATATCTTCCTTAAATATGACAGCAGGATTGAATTTAAAATGTCAACACATTTCACGTTAATTAAGTTTAAAAAAGCTTGTTCTAGTATATTTGTATTTGGCTGAACTGAAACTGGTTGAGAAATTAGAAAACTGTTGGTTAAAAAATGAGCTTTGAGGCAGGTACTTCTCGCGAAAATCTGCATCAGAGTGCTTGCAGCACTACTGGCAGTGAAGGGCTTTTGGCAGTGAGGATGGGTGAATGAAACCCTCCTCTGCCCCATCAGCAACGCTTGTACTGGTCACTGCTCGCCTTCTCTTCCTTTCCTCCCTCTTCTCTTGGCTAAATCCCAAGGACAGAGTAGTTGTGGTACTTGTCGAGCTCCTGCCCAGAGCAGCTGCTGCAGGGGGCTCCACTCTGCTGTGGAAGCAGGACAGGCTCGGGTGTAATTCTGGTTCTTTGTTGATATCTTATTATTCTCGCAAAGACATTTCCCAGTTTACTTGGAAATTTGCATAACTGTGAGGAGCATGAATGTCTTGCAAATATGAGCAGGGAATAGGATACCCTTGGGTAAATCTGGCAAAGAAATACATTAATATTTGTAAAAAAAACCCCAAAACATTACAGTTGTGCAATACTTGATTATATGATAGAGTTGTTCCCTGCTAACGAGTAAATAGTCATGGCCTAAGAGAGCTATAAGGAGGAGATAAAATACCAGAGCCCCACATAAGGAAGGCAGGCTGTGTTCCCTTTGCACATCAAGACTCTCTCCTGATAAACATATAGCTGTATGTAGCAGAAAAACATGCACTGGCCCACTCTTTAGCTGGTGCTAGATGACTTAAAAGAGCATCTGCCCCACAGACAAGTCTGTTTTCAGAAGAAGAGACTCTAGGGTACAGTAATAATAAGTGCCCTCTACTGTCCAAAAGGTCCAGCCTACAACAGCTGGCTTCATGTAGGCAAACAAGGAACTGGTGCAGAAGAGGAGGGCAGAGCTTTCTTTAGATTAACTGCTAGAGCGAGGAGTTCCCAGTCTTCCCCACTGCAAGCAACTGGGACAGCCTCATGACTGGCTCTGGATTGCTCACAACTCCAGAAAAGATCATACAAAGCTCTTACAAACACAGGAACAGGACAAGACGTAAAATGCGGGTCCAGCAGGTCACACTGTATCTGACAATTTTGAGGACACCGACACACCTGTGCACTTGTACATCATAGCTGAGTATGGACAGCTGAATCAGCTCAAAGTGACAGCAATCAAACAGTGATACCAGTAACTGTGAAATTTCCTCTCTGATACTTTCCAACACTCCATGTATGAGTGGATCTAGTTTTTAACATAGTTGTGACACCACAGCCCCCACCTCGTCCTTTTGGTGGCTCGTCCCTAATGAGTTCTTGTTATAGCTCAGTGCACAGAAGTATCCTGCCCAGATATTGTATTGCTAAATTCTCTGGGCTTTCAGACAACCTGCGATGAAAGATAATTCAAGGAAGGAGAGTTATTTTAATGTTTGGAATCCCATATATTTAATAGCATTTCACTACATGGTATCACTCGTCTAACGCTGAGTTCTCTGTGAACGCAACAAAAGAGAAAAATAGGCAGAAGAGAAAAAAGAAAGAAGCAGGGTTTCTCCTGCTCGTGTGCATGGTAGCAGGAGGCTTCAGTCAGGCTGAAAAGACAATGGCCTAAAGGAGAAGACGTGGCTGAGTACCAAAGCCTGTTGTATACACGACACAGGCTTTGTACGCTTATTTCAGATGACAAGTAGAGTGGACGCTCACAAAGACTAGCAGTTCAGGAGAGGCAAAAAAGAGCGCATATTAGAAGATCAAACATTTGACAGCCACTCATATTGCTGGGTCACACAGCCCAGCACATGCAACCGAGTTGATGACTGGTGGCTACAGGCATAGTTGGTTGCAGTCTCCTCAAAACACACTTGAGTAAATACAAACAAATGAAAGGGATATTTGATTTGAGTACCTAAGGTAACAAGCTCCTGCTCCACGCGAAAGCAGAGCACATTTGATATGCGGGGAATGAATCGTGACAGCTCTGACACTCGGATGGTGCCCCTTGGAGTGACGTCACCTGCTCGACCGGTCCCTGCTCTCCACAGTGTATATTAGTTTTCCTCCTTGTCTCAAGCTGTCACTTTAGGTTCATTTCACTGCTTTTGCCAAGCTATTGTAATGGGGAAAAAGGAAAGAAAAACTATCACAGTGAAGTCAGCATGACAGGCTAAGTCCAGTAATCAAAGTAAATTAAAGGAGATTTTATTTTTAAATCACCTCCTCCACTTTCCTTTCAAGAAATCATAAAAAAAAAATAAGGGAGACTTGTAACTTTCAAGTCGTTTGAAACAGGCTGTCTCATACACATAAGGCTTAGCATTTTGAGCAATGTATTAATACTTATTACTAGCAAAAATCTACCTAGTTTGGCAAGGTCTATTATTTTTTCAATTTTTAACATAAAGGGGACAAATACCTCCAATGAGAGAGTGGGGACCTCTGTCAGCTGCAGTCCCCTTTGGCTGGAACATTCTTCCACTAACTCAAGGGCCAGAGGTGATGCTGTGTCTTCCCAAGGTCAGGATCCAGCTGGTGGAGTCTGCTGTGCCCACTCACATAAAACCCCAGCCTGGCTTCATAATTCCCAAGACCAAACCTGAGCTGGCTTCAGCAGTAAGTAGTATCATCCATAATAGGACAGATCACCCCAGGTAGTTCTGCAACGCATGAAGTTACTCAGCTTTCAAAAAGAAACCAAGTGCAGCAATGCCGTGGTGATGCCACAGACACAGAGCTTGGTGCAGGGGCAGCAGTGGGAATGTGTGAATAGAGCCACACATCAGGATTCAAGGTACAGCTGCTTCATGCATTTGAAAATGGTGACATTCAGCAGTTTGTACAAAAGAGAGAGAAGATTGGCACCAGCAATATACATAAATACTCAGACTTACACAAATCTTATGCAACAGCATTAGCAGCAGTGCAGAATCAAGCTAGAAGGAACATCTTATTGCTCCTAATTTGTACATATGCACTTCTGTTACTTATTCTTGTGTTATTGTTAAGACTTGATACAATTCACTTCTTTTTCAGTGAATTTCAAATGATCTCCTGATATCTCAGCAATAAGCAGCTATTCTATTGATGGTCCTGAACTAAGTTTGTTCCCAGTGTCCTGCTCTCCATGTAGATATTGGTGTATCCACATCTTTAGAATGTACGTTTCTGAGGAACAGGTACAGCAGAGGCCTCATGTAATCAAAACAGATAACAGGTATGCCTGGATTATCACTGTTTTATGCAGGACATATGACAACACATCTGAAACAGCATAAAGCAAATAAATACAAGCCTGTTGCATCAACAACTAGCAAGTTGGCCACTTTTGAAGGAAATGGATGACAAACTAGAAAAAATACGCTTGTATCCTCCAATGAATATTAAACGTGGCTTTTTCCTGTTCGGTTTTCTATTGCTGCTTAACCTGAATGAACTGAGTTCAATCAAAGGAAGCTGCAAAGGGTTTGTTAAAGAGCTGGGCAGGAAAGATGAAAGAATGGCCTAGATAAGGAACATCCCTCAAAACACTGGCATGAGGTTTATAGCTGGAAAGACTTCTTGAGTCTAAGCCTGAGAAGAGGATGATCAGAAAACACTTATCTGTTGAAAGATCCTATCCTACAGACAGGAAAGGGGTTTAGGCAGAAGCAGAAAAGCTGTCCAGCGTGAGAAAAAGCTGTCATCCCAGAAAATTCAGAAGCAGTCAGAACAACCTGTAAAGCAAAGCAAGTTGTTCCTCCTGGCTCAGATGTGAAGAACAAGGTGGTGCTGAATGAACTGTGAATGAACAGAGAAACTGGGATGTGGGTGTAGACCCCCTGCTTTTTACTTTGGCATGCTGAAAAGTTGCTTAGGGGTCATTTTAACGAGAGCTACTGTCTCAGGCTTCAAAAGATAAAGGAGGGCCCGTCCCTGGACCTGCAAGAGTAGTACTGGTTGGTACTCATGGGACTAAAACATAGGGCCTGACCTGAGACCTGTTGGATTAAGAAATTCCGCTCCAGAAAAATAATGACATGAGACTCTCCAAGGGGGAGAGAAAAAAAGAGACACTGCGTTTGGTAGGTCTCAAAACATGACAGCAGCTGTTAAAGGATACACAGAGGTGTAGATTGAAAACAACATTCAAAACCATGTTTCTGGAAAAAGTACTGCTGTTCTCAGCTTCTTCTGAGAAAAAAAAAAAAGGGAATATTTATTTACAAGGTGTTCTGAGCACTGAGGATGGATGTACTGTCTGTATCTCATTCATTAATATTGTATTTACTTTTTCACTTATACCCTCAGTTGTATATATTCCCACTGACTATGATTTGGGCAGAAGTCTTTACCAAGTCACAAGTAATTATTATACTGGAGAGGCTAAAATAACATGATAGGGAAATATGGACAGTACCACTACAAGAATAAATCTAATTTTTTTTTTTTTTTTTCTGTATTGCTGCTAGTAGGCTGCTCAATTAGAAACTGTGTCAGACTGCTTAGCATTGATTGCAAATAGCTAGCCAATTTTACTGATATGAAATGCTAAAGTGAATGCCACTCACCAGTGGTGCAATAGGCAAATTGGCCTCCTGGCAGCCATGTAAACACGCTGTTTCACTTTAGAGTCAAAATCTAGTCAAATCCGAGGAAGCTCAGTTCAGCAAATTATGTTAAAATTCTCAGGTGTTTCTTTAATTTTTGTGCCTCCTTTTATTTATGGCATATGCACAAGTGCTTGTAGCCAAATCCTCATTTAAGTAAATGTAAGCCCAGTGTAAAAGGATCTCTAAATGAGTGTAAATGTGAAGATGTCTGCTAATACTTGACTGATTGATTAAAGGACATTTATTGGGCCAGCACCTGTATGTGCAAGGATCTGGATACAGACAGATTCATCCTCACGCTTTAAGGAAAATAGAAAGGAAAATTCATGATGTATTAAATAACCTACCATATGCTGTACTAACAGATTTAGAGACAGTTTATGGTCACAGAGACTAATTGACAACCAAACCATGGGTTTTATGGCAAATCAATACAAAATAGTTTTTTAAGCTGGTTGAAAAATCCTTCCAATTTACAAACAGAAAGTAATTTCACAAACACCTGATAACCAGGAAGCAGTTTTTATTTACACCTGAATAATTTGGTCAACTCTGCACTCACAACACAGTGAACACCTTCACTGCCCTCTGTGATGAGCCCTGGAGTTTTGAGGTGGACTTGCCTCAGCTCGTAATTGAAGTCAGCACCCCAAAAAGCACCAGGAGGGTGACAAGAGCCCTGGGAGGGGCAAGTTTCCCAGCCTAGGATGTAAGAAGGCCAGGAGTCAACCCTACTCAGAGAATCTAACAGCAACCTCCTCCCCACAGAGGAAGTATCCTTGTGCATACGTCAGAGCCTTGTAACATGTGGCCTCTCCTCCAGGCTTGGGCTCAGGTCAGGAACTTTTCAGCCACAAATTCTGCAGAGTTCCCTTTGGGCAGGAAAAGTCTCCTTTCTGTCAGGCTCTGAGGACTGCCTGGATGTTTGCTCTCTGCCTTTCTCAGCAGTATCCTCTGTTGATCAGGCCCTGCTTGCTGGGTTTTCCTCCCAGTTTATCCCCTCATTACAGAAGTCTCTTTCCCCAGGAACAGCCGCCCCCCGGGGAGGCACGTCCGTCCGTCTGCTCCCCTGCCAGGAAATCCCCTGCCACTGCACCAGCCTGGACAGGACAGAGGTGGTGGCTCCCTCGCTGCTGCACAGCCATCCTCTCCCAGAAGATCAAAACGTAATGACATACAGCAGACAAAAGGACACCAACCACTTCATATTTCTAGAAGATGTCATCTTTAATGGTTATAAGACTAACGATTATTGCCCTGAAGCCAAGAAAGGAGAAATCTAAGGCCAAATCAGAATCAGAAGCAATTACATTGAAATCAGCGAAGATATTCCTGACCAGGAGAGTAACCTGCTTTCCTGTCATAGGACTAAGAAGGATTTCAGAACAACTTAATTTAAGAAAAGGAGATGCTTGCAGTGCTTTGTCTTTGCTTAACTCAGGTCTGCTGTCTAAGATGGTACCTCCTTCTCTACATTATTTGTATTCTTATCTACATGGTTACATATTCTTTCTTTATTCTGTACCTAATTATGTATACTAAGCTTTTCAGTTACAGTCTGGCATTGCACCCACTTCTAAGGCCAGTATCCTGATTTTTTTATATTAGCATAAATGTCCAGGTTTACTTGGGAAAACTAACTGAATTGGTATACTTGGCACTTTAAAGGTTAAATAGGGTGATGTTTAGAATACTTTTTCCGAAACTCCACTGGCTGAAGTATTTATTGCTATATATACTTAAGAAAGGTAAACCTCCTAGGAAGCAGAACGTTTGTTGCACTGAGAAAATCCACAGTTAGGGGAGTTATATAAAACCCCACGGAAGGGAGAGGGTGCACGTTAGAGCCCCCCTGTATGTCTAGCTCTCGTACAAGCATTATTCTAAAATGCTTTCCATTATTTATTTTGCACATACAGAGCCAAACACACTGATCCACTTACAGAAGCTGGCAGAAATGCATCGAAGTAAATGATTGTGGATCTGCTTACAACAACAGTGAATTTGGCCCTTACATACACAGTTTTATTTCTCCTCTAAGCTAAAAATACCTTTATAGTTCAAGACTACCCTTTATTTGAGTTTACATCCCTTAGGACCAACGCACAGCAAAGCAGCAAACAGGCTGGAGGGGCTTTAGTGAACAGAGAACTCACAAAATGTGATCACAATGTGCTTTACAGCATGAGTAAATCCCAAGGGATCTCCCACATACAATTCCTAAACACTGAGAAGAGTTAAAGCTGCCTCTTTAATCTATGGAAATGTGAGTTTCGAGCACTGACAAATTGGGACTGCCAAGAATAAACTCGCTTTAAAATGCCAGTGAATTTTTCAGAGAAACAAAAAAATGATGAGAATATTTTTTTCTAAATTTCATATGCAGTAATTACTACATATCCATTCTTGCTCCCCACGCACCCAAATTGCTTGGAATAAGTTGTCAAAGTAAATTGGCTATTCTTTCAACATTGGTAAATTATTCTTCTATTGTGGACTCCTAGCTTGATAATTTAAGATACGATAATTTTCATTTACTTAGTGTCTTTGACAATTTTGGAACAAACTACTAAGCCATTTCTTTTAGAAACCTATTAGGTAATTATTATCGTAAGGCAAATTAGTCTAGTTAGATTTAAAAGGAAAGAATTGATGGTCATAAGATGGAGGTCATGAGGAAAGGAGCTATGAAGTAAGATTACTGGGATGTGAAAAATATCCAAGTGATAATACACATAGCCCACATACAAACTGGGTTGTATTCTCACTTCTCTGTAAATCGGTGGTATTTTCTCTGAAACCAGTGTCATCACGCCAGCGGAAAGAAATCAGAATTGTACTAACAGGATGGTGCTGCTAGGAGGACAAGGTCTCCTTCTACTGGTCTGTCACAAGCTGCGTATTCTTCTTGGCTCAGGTGTGATTTTCCATGGCTCTTAAAGGCCACCTTCACAACACCAGCCCCTGCAACCCCCTGTGGTCACCATGGTCCTCTGATCTATGCCTCACCCACAAACTGATGCAAGCACCAAACATCTGTGCCCTTCCAGTGGAGCCTATTCACAATTTGTTATATTGATATATAATTCCTGAGTCATTAGGAATTACCTTCACATAAAAGGTAACGTCACCCTAAATATGCAGTAAAGGCTAGACGATCTGTGTTATTAACAGCTTTCATGCACCATACTCACTGTTTTCTCCAGCCTGACCATTCTTTCCACCTTTCTGCAGAGAAGGTCCCAGGCCTATGGAACATTCTTTATAGTATCTAGAAACAGTACCAAAGAAAAAGCAGTTATCCAAACTATAAAGCAGACTCATGAACACAGGAGGGGTAAAAGAGGGACCAAAATTTAAAAAAGAATAAAAAAGAAGGGATGGCAAGGAGAAGAAGATACCTTAGTGTAAGGAAAAACTAACTTAGCAATATAAATAATAAAGAGGATGCTTCACATTCAATTATTTTTAAGAAACAGGAAAGCTCTTGACAGTGCAGCTGCTCCCCATATGCATCCTGTGTGCATTTTGGTGCTTGCGCAACATACAAGAGATATCACATCTCTGTATTAGGCAAGAATTTAGATGAAACAGACAGAATGACTTTAAGTAAAGATTATTTCATTTCTTCAGAGTATCCTAAAAAGGATTTGCTATTTCAGGTAGAAGTGCCACTATCATAGAGAGGTTTGTGCCCCATTCACAGCTCTGGTCGAAAGAGTGCTTCAGTTTGCTCCAGCATATCATGGCACCCCAGGAAGTCCCCAAGAGGTAGTCACTCAGCAGTATGTATGTCCCAGGTCCCACGTACCTACTAACTGAGAACATTTCTCACACTGTCTTAACACTGCAGCTGCACACAATCAGGTAGGAAAGGTACTTGCACCTATTTTCATACCTGGGACTGACTTGACAGGCACACTGTCTTTTGCCAGCATCTCTGGCTGAAATTTCTACTAAAATGCACCAACACTTGACTGAATTTGGTAGTAAAGATTATTGGGTTAACTGGAAGAGTACAGAAATCACAAAATAAATATTGTCTGAAAAAAAGAGTATTTTTTGCTGTAAGACTAAAACATAATATCTAAATACATGCACAGGACAGCATACACATAGTATATACAGCCACATAGGTCTCTGTGGCCTTTGGTAGGTTTCTGATAATGACACTGAGACCTGATCTTTGCTTATGAAAGGAGGATATCATCTGCTTAAAATTACCTGATACATAATACATAAAACAGAAATAAACCCTCCATTTTGGCTCATTCACTGAGATTAAGATTAAAAAGGTATACAAACATTTTTCTCCATGAAACCGAAGTAATAATGAAGCAAAAATTACTACAAAGCTGAGAAAGAAATAGAGTGATCTTTTTAATGCCTGCCTTTACTATTTACTTTCTTTACCAAAATAGCAGTCCTAAATCTGAAAGTGAATCCAGACACTTTGCAAGAGAGTTTTGAAGAAAGCAGGGGCAGGCAGAAGTCTCTTGCTGTAATCCTTTGAGCCAAGCCATTGCAACGTTTTTCTTAACAAAGAAACCAGAGCAGATTTAGCTGATGGTTAAAATAATAACTCCACATCACTTTTTTTAAATTAAGCACAAACGGTGCAGTTTTGAAAGTAAACAGAGTGCGAGAAACATTGTTCAGCTGAAACCAACAACAAAATTTGCTTTCACTTCAGGTGAGCTGGACTTTGCGCTTACTTGAGGAGCTGATCTATGAATTATTTCATTCGGCCCAGGCATCGCCCTCACCCTGGGCTGTGCCCAGGAGCAGGCAGCCCCCCACCCCACATCGCCCCTTGGGGGGAAACCTAGGACTGCAGGGTGCCCGTGTGGTGACTTAAAGGCAGCAATCCCCTGTGCTCAGTGACGTGGAGGGTAAAACCGCGGAGGGTCACGCAGCCTGTCCAGCCCCAGTGCTTGGGCTCCTTGGTCACCAGGAGATAGTGAGGCCCTGAAAAAGCCTTGGGCTGCGCTTCCCTGGCGCGGCCTGGAGGCACAGGCTTGGCCTCTCTGCAAACCCCGTGACAAACGCAATTAAATGCTTTGTCAGGTCCCTCTGCCTCACAGGGAATAACAATACTGATTACAAAGAAACATTTCAGCATTCCCCTTTATTCCTTCGTTTGATCTTAGTAGGAATGACTCTGATAAAACTGACACACGGTATCATTTTTGATAAAGTACGTACTGCCTGTGGAATAATGCTGTCCTGGCTGAGGCTTGAGTCTTGGAAGTCCTTATCCTTTTGTATTTTCCAGCTTTTTCAAACCTTTTTTTTTTTTTTCTATTTGTCGGCTCAATTGTATGAGAAACTTATCCAGACACCTCTGTACTTGGAATAGAAAAAAAAATTACTTTGTTAAGATGTTAGGCAGCACTGAATGTAGTTATCATTATTGTGGCCTTTATATCTACATTACAATTTTGTCACAAGCTCAATGTAATATCTAGAAATTCCCTTAAAATAAAAACTAGTGAGTGTGTTATGAAATTACAGCCAGGACAGATGGCCAGATCCTGTCATTGGAAATAAAAGTAATGTTATAAGTGTATAACTCCATTGGGGAAATTGAGTACCATAATAAAGTAGACTTCCACTTTCTGCAATGAAATTCAATGACTGTTGAGGAGTTTAGGGTTTAGAAAATTGAAAAATGAAACCTTTGGTTTTCCGCTGCTGTTTGATGATGTGTAGCAAGTCCCTTTATGGACTGAGGCTAACATCCAAATAGTAACAAGCTTGCAGTGAATAGAGCCCACAGAGGATCAGCTACTAAATCTTGCAATAAAAGCTGTGTGATTTACAGTAAATTCCAGAGGGCTGACAGCACCACAGCTGAGGGCATAAACACTTCTTTCATGGCTGAAGCTTCAGTCAGCTCTGTCTGCTGTGAAGTACAATCGAGCAGTGAGGCATGCTGCTTACCAGCAATGACTTTGATAAATAACTAGGAAGTCCCACTGTTGGCTTAAAACTAGAAGTTGTTCAGTTGCAATTCTGCATTTGTCCTGCTTTAATGGGTATGGAAGTGGCTTTAGCTGTAATCTGTCAGTGATTGATTAGGCCTTCCTGGATCCCTTCCCCGCTCTGCTCCCAGCTCCCTGCTCTCCACAGTTAAAACAAAATTGGTACATATCTGACTGCCCTCTTATGAGGAAAGTAAACACTCTTAATTCTGCTCAAGTGAGTGTAAGTTAAATGCCTACAACTGATAAATTGTTGACAGACAACACATCTTAACAACTGGGTACCTAAACGCGCAGGTGCTCATGTAACTTCTGCTTGCCAGTTGGTTATACTGAGGTTTAAAAGCCTAATCAGAGTAATTAATGTTTTTTCTGCGTAGGTACAAGAGCCACTGCTGAAGCAGAGCCTCAGTTTCCTAACCACAGAAGTACAGAGTTCCTAGGCCTGATGTGGGATCATTCATTAACATGCTGTGTAAATTGGACGTAATGTTTAATGCATGCACGAATGCCACAAAGCTAGTCAGAAAAGGAGCATAGCACTACTAGAAGCTCCAATAAGGATTGAAATATTTGGTGATTTATGTTATATTTGGATGTGTCTGGGTAAAATGCAACACATAAATGATCTTCTCTGATTTGGCAAGGTAGGGGAGTATTTTGCTTGTAGAAAAGGTTCAGATCAGTTCTTTTATTTTCAATTTGAAAAGGTAAAAAAAAACCAAAACAACCCAAACAAACAAAATAAAAACAAAACAAAACCCCAAAACAAACAAACAAAAAACCCCAACAAAACAAATCAAAGTAATACTATATCTAGAAAAAGGTGCTGGTAATAGAAAGCTATTTGTAATAAAAAGGCAGTATGAGAAAGTCTCTTTACCACATATCAATGTAAAACACATGAAAATTCAAATTGTGCTATGTGTCTTGCATAAAAGCTTTACTGGACAGTGGGCATGATTCTCAATGCATATAGATAAACATTATTGTGAGATTGTGTAAGCATAGATCTGACAAGGAGGAGTTATTGTATTCTCTATGCTGTTTTATAACAGAGTTACTACAAACAAACCAGGATATATAATATGACACAGAGCTGCTCTATGATGCTTATGGACTGTAAGGTAAGTATTGGGTGTTCATAGCCTTAAATTAGAGCAAACTTGGTTCTGCATTCTTGATCATGCCTCAACCACCTCTACAATCACTGGGAACAAGCGAAAGGGTTGTATGGACTCAGTCTTCCCCTGCAACAGAATATTTTGATTTTAATAGAAAGAAAGTATCAAATTCACTCTTGTGTTACTTCAGATTTTGCTACCACCAGAATTATTGAGGATTTTATTTATTTGTTTTTATTTTTTTTTTTAAATCCACTTGGTTAGTTGTATATGCCACCGTGTTTATTTTCCAAAGATCTCTGTAGGGGAGGGCCCTCAGTTTTTGACACAGAGCCATCGGTGCTCATGCAAAGTGAACAGAGACATTTTTCTGTTTTACAGTTTGCTCAACATGAAAAAAAGCAGTGACGGGGGAGAGGGTGATCTCATTCTGTAATTTTTAGGGGGCATTTTTATGCATCAATTTGTAATGTATACTGAGTATATTTCTCAAGTTTTTATTGACTGAGCCACAAGACTATCAAATAAGTAATGTCACCAAAAGAAAACATCTTCTTGTAGCATGGTATGACTTGATTTTAACGAAGTCATTTTCAATCCTTTTTTAAAAAGCGATTAAGTATGATTTTTCATTTCTGAAACCGTCCACTTCTCATTGCCTGACCTACATGCATTGAATTGTTCCAAAAGCATTATAAGGGCAATTATTGTTGCCTTGAACTTCTCTTGCCGTGTCAGAGTAACAAGAAATAAGACATGGGAGAAGGTAGTGTTTGATTAGCTTGAACGTTTGTGAAAAAGGATTTTTTCTCCCCTAAGGATTTAGGAAGTAGCCTACCCATAAGTATACAATCAAGGAGAGATTTGCATACCTGAGAAACAGCAGTTCAAGCAGGAGAATGTGAGGTCAATCAGGAGTAACTAGTTAAGAAATTCAATTGGTGGCTATTTTCCCCATGCTTTTTTATACTTGTGATTTAATACCGGTTGATCTGAACTGCCATTAGTAGCTGCTGAGAGAATCAAAAGCTTAGGTCAAATTCACATATTAGATTGTGAAGCACAGTTATACTCCTGTAAGGTAAGTATTCTACATTTCTTTAAAAGGGACAGAGGTCTTTTTTCCCATTTAGAATGTCAGTCCCCTAATAATTGCTTATTATATCTATCAAAGTTCCAGTAACTCTTACAGCATGTTTTTTAGCTATATAGTGAGTGCTTTAAAAGCTAATAAAGTTACAGCAAAGGTGTGAGGATTTTGAGTTGCAATGAATTCTTGTAAAATCATTTCAGGATTGTGTCCAGAGGAAAAGGCACTGCAGAGAGGATATGGATCTCTGAAGCTCTGCCCACTGATTCAGCAAGAACTCATTGGTTTGCAGAATCCAATTTTTCCGTGGTTGCAGATTCTAGGTTGGACACAGAAAGCTTATTTACATGAAACTGCTCACTCCTTACTTTATGTGCACTGTCACCTCTGTGTCTCTCATCCTAGTTCAGCAAAGCCAATTTTACAAACTTGATCTGCCAATAATCATGCATATTCAGTTGTTACTGATTAATACCAAACCCTGAATTTTATTTCAAACCAAGTGATATACACAATTTGTTCATGTCTTTTCTAAGAATAAAAGCTATATATAGGAAGTGGTTCTTACTGTTTACCAAGCAAATTATATGTTAAACCCCATCATTCAGAAAAGT
Organism: Pampusana beccarii; assembly: GCA_013399365.1. Taxonomy (NCBI): domain Eukaryota; kingdom Metazoa; phylum Chordata; class Aves; order Columbiformes; family Columbidae; genus Pampusana; species Pampusana beccarii. The sequence goes on from VWYH01010736.1 coordinate 1,653,177, forward strand.
AAAGTATAATAGTGTAGCAAACACCATTTAATAGTGACACATTTCATTTGGACAGCCACTTAATTGAGATATCTTCCAGGGAAACTGTTTAGTCTACCAACTGTAAATGGCAATGACTACTGCTTAATCAGAACCATTTTAGCATAAATTTTGCTTAATAGGGAAACATTTGCCTGGTGACAAATACTTAAATAGTGTTTAACCAAGTGTTAAATAGTTATAAAATTCTAGACTGTCCTTTTTAATTTTAATAGTGAAGTGCCAGATAAAGATTAGAGGGAAAAAATACAAGATGAAATGTTGTAAATATCCTGGCTTTTTCTTTGGTTTCCTTTTCTGTTCTTGTTCAGCAGAGTATTTTGTCATTGTAAAGCTTTTTCAACTGTTTTTAAGACTTCGTCTCTTAACTGGGACAAATAATCAGGAAGACAGAACATCCACATATAATCTATTTAACAGATTTCTGCTGTCAGCCTAAATAATAACGTGATGACATGTATGTGTCCTGCCAAAAGATGTTTTGATTCCGCCTCCCACTGCCAACCCCAGCAAAAGAAAGCAAAATTCAGTCCTAACACCAATAGCCAGAGATCACCTGCACATCCCAGAAAGTGAACTGCACATGTAAAGAGACCACCCAGAACAACTCACCTGAATATATTTAACAAGCTAACTTTAGAATAGTCCTCAAAAACAAAAATGTGTCCTCAAAAACACATTGGTAAAAATTAAAACAACCATTTCAAGGTCCCGTTAAAAGAACCCTACGTATTTACTCAGGAAAATATAATGGGTAGAAGTGTTTCATACTAACATACCCTTAATGAAGAGACCTTACTCCCACTAGGCCGTCTGTCATCTCTTAGACAGAATGTAAAGATGGCAAGAAGTGTCTTTTGCTATCATTTACTGTTTCAGGAGTTATGTCACCAGGCAGTCCCTCAGGAGTATTGCTGCTATTAATAATTATAGCTTAAGGATCCAATCCTATAAAGGACTAAGCACCTCAGCGAGAAGTCAAGAGGCACAAAGAACTGTTGAAAAGCTGAGCACCATCCTGGATCAGGCCCTTCAGTACTTGTAGCAAGCACTTGAATCACTCTCATGGTACAGTGAGCAGTCAGTGCAATGCAGTAAATCACAGCACGTGTAAAAGGTTTTCTTGAATAAATGGTTGCACTAATAATATTCCATTTAATTACCAAAACACCATATTGAAACGTCACAGAAAATGTGGCAGGGTAATCTCCACAATATACAGCAGCTGACTAGTTAACGGGGTATTATGAAGATGGGTGACTATAGCCCAAATATAGAGGTATCCATTCCAATAGGCTGTATGACAAGTAGTCTACTGTTTCGTTAATTTCTACTTCTAAAAGTTAATTTCTTCACTTTTTAGTATTAGTCATGTATTATGAGAATTAACATAAAGGTGATGATAATGCATGATCTTTATATGCCATCTTATTAAAATGAAGCTATTTTTAATACTTTTAAGAGGCCTATCAGAAAACACAATTTATATCCTCAAAGTATATTTTGTCAGTTTCAAGTATAATTTTTGCATTCATATTCTTTTATGAATTTTAATGGAGACACTTAAATTGTAATTATTCCTCTCAGCTCAAATGCAGGTAACAAATGGAATTCAATCAGTGTTTGCGCATAATGACCATCATTAAGAGAGAAATAATAATGACATTCTCTCTGCATTAAACTTGCAGACTCTTTACACAATGATCTGAATCCCATTATTGATCTCCATGGAGATATGCAATTGTCACCTATTCTGCATAATATCTGAATGTTAAATACATTTGTTTGGAACAAATATTTTAATGAATACAGTCAGTTCCACTTAATTAACTATCTGATAACTGAATATTTTTGCTTAATAATTGAACATGGAACATCAAAACTGTCCTGCTTTTTAATCAAATGCACTCGAGATTAGACACAGACATTCATTTGAATGTTTGTAAAATGTACATATAGTTTAAAATTTCGATTAGATTTCTTTAAAGAATATGTATTAAAATACTGCCAAAGTATTTAGAAATAACTTTTTTTTTTTTCCGCTCTGTTTTTAATAAACCTTGTAAAGCTTCAAACTGAAAACTGTTTCCTTCTGAAACTATGTCTTTCCTTTTGTGGAAAAACATCTTACAAATGGTTTTGCTACCAAAAGGTTGCTCGTGAAGGTCTGAGTGCTGGCACTGAGCTTCTCTGATGTTTTGTGAGAAACAAGCACTGAATTATTTGTTTCAAAAACTACATGGCTAGAATTGTCTGGATTTTGTATACATACAATGAAAATCTATGAAGGTAGTTTTTACATCTTTCAGACATACTAGCTTTGAAAAAGATGACAATTTCTGCTCAGGTCAGCATTCTGATATTAAAACTGACCAAACAAATAAACAAACAAACCCCACCGACAACAAAAACACACCACCACCAAAAATACCCTTAAAGACAAAACAAAGAACTGAAGTTCTTGTGCAATCATTGTTTTACGTATCTTACTGGCTCTGAATTTAAAAGTTGAGTTGTGGTTTTGGTTTTTTTTTTTGGTTAGTTGGTTCTTTGGTTGGTTTGGGGTTTTTTTAATTGTTTGTTTGTTGTTGGTTTTTTTTGTTTTGTTTTGTTTTCTGTAATAAAGATTGCTGAATCCAACCCTGTCTGAATAAATAAGACACCTGCAACTAAAGAGAGTAATCCCAGTTGGCATTCGGTGAGCTTACCTCTGGAGGCAGCCATCTTGTTAAAAAAGAGCACTTTTGGTGGCACTGGTGATGGGAGAGGCTACTAACAGATGCCTTAGAGGAATGTATGAGAAATCCCAGAGTGGATAATTAAAAAATAACTTGGCCATAGGGGAAGTTTCTTCCCATTCTCAGTAGCTGGCTAATGCTGTGAAACATGAAGAGCTGTATACTTTATTTAAAGAAACACTGAAACTGTAGATTTTTTCATTATCCATGTAAATGCCTACTTTTTTCTTAGGATCCTGCTGAGCTCTTGGCCTCAATGATGTCTTATGGCAATGCATTCTGCCATATCTCTGCATTTTGTAAAAATGCTCATTTATTAGGAGAAAGGACAAAGAAACAGACTGATTTACATTCTCTGCATCATTCGTTATTTTATTTATCATAATCCTTGATGTGTGTCTCCTCTTCAGAGCTCAGGGTTTCAGAATCCTCAGTCTTTCCATGTTTCTATTTCTGTTTTGAGGCCACTTAGAAGGATTTGAAAATCTTTCCTTTCAAATCCAAGTCCCAAACTAAACTCCATGTACATGATTTTCCATGGGTGGATGCAGAAATCGGTCACTTATACTACAGCTTTGTCGATTAGAGAAGTGGTGACTGTGTGCCTTAGTTCTTCCTTAGCCCCAAACTTCAGTGGCAAAATTTCATTACTTTTTATTTTAAACTCACTAACCTAAATCAGCTCATGTTGAAATCAGCAGTATCGTTTCCTATTAATATCAGGCAGAGCGGAGCTGGGTTAATATTGAGAAGTTTAAAAAAACTCAGATGCATTGTATTCACTGTGGCCACGGCACAATACAGGAGGAACAAACAAGGAGGCTGGAAGCTTCCAGAAACTCCAACAGGTCAACTTTCTGCAAGACTCGTGTCCCTGCCTCCAAGATAAATTAAACTGAGGAACATGCTATGTTTTTAGTTAGAGCTCAAATGGATTCCTACCAAAATCAGTCAATATACTAGCACCAGTTCCATGCAGTTAGAATAAGCACTAAAGCATGATGGTTTTAGTTCAAGTCACCCACCCACTCAAAATGTCTTTTACAGACTAAATAGAATTTACCTATCAGTTTCTTTTCACATCTCCAACAGAGAAGTAGTAGACATACAGCAAAATTAGTGAAGATAAAACAAAGCCTTTAAAATTAGAATAATTTTAGCTGGGAAAATACATTTTAAAAAACTAAAGCAAACTTTAAAGCAACGGGAGAACTAGAAGCAGTATGCTTATGTATTTTGTGCTTACTCTTTCTGTTTCAAAATGCACAATCAAATTGAGATAAATACTTTAGCAAGCGCTATGTACAGGATACTGGAAGATTAGACATAGAATAAAAGATTATGAGGCACTGGGAGAAGCACAGGGGAAAGGTATTAAAGCAGTCAAAGTTAGAAGGCCAATTTGAAAATCATCACCAGAAAAAAAGACATCTAGCAGAATAGTATTTGATCCATGTTACTGAAAACATAGCTTGAATAGCTGCACAATATACCCATGTACTTGCTAAGGACTATTTAATCGGGATCTGTGTACACCATCTCCAGCCTGGGTGGTAGTGGCAGTATTTGTATATCTCTATTTCTGATCATTCCCGTTATATTATACAGAATGCATGACATCCCATGGATGGATGCAGAATGTGTTTACTATACCACAACTCGATCATTATCTTGGGTGAATGGTCAGAGTTTGTCCCAGTACTTGCTCATTATTATGGGGGCTACATACCAGTAATTGATCACTCTTCCAATACTGTACAAGAGCTCTTACGGTGCGCAGAGGGGGAATACATTCTGTATGTAGATTCTGCATTTATTTTGGACAGTGAAGTATACAGATAGTGAATTATAAAATGTTTGTGTCCTTTCTATTGTTTGCCAGGGAAAGAAACTGTTGTTTTGAGAGACAAAAATAAAACAAAGCATCCCAGAAGACTGAGCTCTGACATAGCAAAAAAAGTAAATGCTTGAGAGAAAGGATAATGGTATTGCTTAATGAATACTAGTAACGTAGAAAGTGGTAAAACATATTCATACACAAGTTCACAAGTCTTAAAAAAAATAAATAGAAAAGAAAAGAGTGTTGTGGCTATGGTTAGAAGCATACAGACAAAATTCACAGAACAAACAAACAAGATTAGGGTGGATGACAAGGTGGATGGGTAGTAGCATCTTCACTACACATTTTACATCAGAGGTAAAGAGCAAGTCTATTAGACTCTGTTAGACACTTAAACAGCATAATTCAAACTCCTCAATTCTGCTCAGCATCTCTGATCTTCTTTAGGTAAGCCATGGGGTGGAATGGTAGTGCCACTGTTAATGACAGTGTTCCAAAAAAAATGTATTTACTAAATTGAATTTTGAACAGAATGTGAAAAAGAGATTGCCATGGGCAATAAGGAGGATGGGTGTAATCTTAGAAGTTTAGCTTGTGTTGTTACACACAAGGGGTAAACTGTAGGATTTTTAATAGACGTAGTTAAAAAAAAAAAAGAGAGAAACACACAGTACCAGAATTAATTTTAGTCAGAGATAATGCTGTTATATGTTGCTACTCATTTGTACTAGATCAGGTTCTACCATTTATATAGAAAGAGAAAGAAACAAGCCAAGAAACTTTATTTACTTTACTTGTTCAGTATGTTGTTCTATAGGTGATTTATCCCCATTACTGACTTGGCTATTTTTCAGTCTGTGCATTTATTTGTTTTCAATGTGCAGTGCCAAGATTGCCTAGGATGCCATCTTTACAGCATTATTTTTTAATAGGTAGCAATCCCAGTATCAGTAATATTGCAATATATTTATAGGCAGAGCAAAACAAGAAGCTAAAGTATAGGGTGACATTCTGCTTGCACTATTACACCAAATCAAGGCAGCAAGCAATGACTAAGAACTTGTCAACACTTCACTGGCTCTTCATTTGTCATAGCTACTATAACAGAACGTAACAAACAAGTCACTTCTTGCCAGGTTAATTTTTTCCAAGGACAGAACTCCTTCATTAGACCTGTAAATATACTGGCCCAAGAAAAGGCCTTACAATAGCAGCATATTGCATTGCCTAGGGGAAGTATTGCTGAAAACAGCTAAGCAGTGAAGTCATTCCACACTCATCACTTTTCAAGGTCACATATTTGTACAGCCCAAATAAAGCTGAGAGGGACATTCCCTTTTCTACAGGCCAAGAGGCTTATAGAAAACACAACTAGACAGGTTTTGGTTTGGGGCTTGCTTGTTTTGTTTTGTCGTTTGTTGGAGTGAGTTTGTTTTGGTTTGTTTTCTTTAAGTGAAGCATGCCTAGCCTCTGTACTGAAGCTTGAAAACAGAAAACAGCCAGTATTTTGTATGAAGGTGGTGGAAAGAACCTAAAAACTATGTCCCTGGTTAAATGATGCACTAAAGCTGGTATTACACATCCCATATATGGATTATAAACACAAGTCTAGAACGTGCAGCTCCCTTTTAGCCAGAAGAAAAGCTTATAGTAGGTGTGAATTTTGTACCATGTTCTAAGTAATTAACAAAGAAACCTGAATCAAATTTGTATTGCTGGGCACTGAAGCAGGACGCAGATTGTGGAATCACAACCATAAAAGAAATGCCATATGTAAGACGTGAGCTTGGACACAGACAGGCTTGTGAAAGCCTATGAGGAAAGCTTTCACACAAGGAAATGCTCAAAATCAGCAATGTACTGTTCCAAAGTCAATGGTGTCTGTCCGCTGCTCTTCTTCAAGTGATTGCCATGTCAGTGACTGACATGTCAGTGACTGAACTCAGACACTTATGAATATGCAGTCAGCAAGATGCAAGAGTGTCTAGAGGAAGAACATAGGCAAAGTGGGTGTTGTCAGTTTTTTTTGCGATTAGTAAAGATATGTTTACATTGTCTTCTGCATTGCCATGAGTAGAACCTAATTTTCAATACCTTTCTGACACCTAATTCAAAATTTCACTAAGGACTTGAGCTGTTTATTGCTTGAGGATGGATTAGATAGCTTTTGTAGTGACAGAAGAGAGGCTGAAAACTGTTAAAGGAAAAGTGAAGCATTATTTATAAACCAGAAGCTGAAAAAGTCCATAACAAAAGCATCCTTTAACTTTCCACTTGCTTATTCATCTTATAGAACTGTAACCTATCAAAAGTAACTGGTCCCTCTGCTGAAGTAATGCTGAGAGTACTGAATGAAAGGGTTTAAAGGTAAGATCTTAAAGCTCAGTTCTGATCTGTATCTAACTACAGCATCACACTCGCAAGAAAGCTCAGGGTGAAAACTGTTATCCTGCATTTTGTATGAGAAAGGTCCTGTCATGGTAGAGGTGTTTAAAAAAGGATAAGAAGAAAATGAGGAATGAGTAGCTGAAAGGAAAGAGTGTCAAATTTAGTTCTATAATTTAGCTCAGACGTTGTTTACCTACAACAAAACAGATATGGCCACGGCAAATACAAAGGAAAAGCTGCCTGCAAGCTAGATGAAGCAAGTGAACGTTCTTTTTTTACATTATTAGCTTAAGTTTCTTCCTAATTTGTCATTTACAAAGAAACAGAAACACAAGCTGATTAGCTATTGTCTCAATCAATGGAAGCAACAGGTAACTTATGAGGTAACTTATGAGGGGTAGGCATGCTCAGAAAAAGATCATTTAATTTTCTGGAAAATAGCTTCAAATTGCAGCCACAATTCCACAGTGAAGTGATATTCGGTTCCGAATCTTACAGGAGCAAGGAAAGAAGTTAAACTCATCAGAAAAGATATTCCATAAGAACTATTCACTTAGCTATAATTAATACAACAAAAAAAAAATCCTGCCTTGTCATTGGTTCCTTTTGAAGCACATTGAGGTTCCCTGGTTTGTGTTGATTGTGAAGATGGGAGTCCCTCCTATTCATTCTGTCTGTCCAAACCAAGGCTTCCAGTTAAAGTGGTGAGATGGAGGGCAAAGGCAAAAAAGTAGGCAATAAAGGTGGATAAACTGTAAGGGCTGGAGCTGGGAAGCTGGCAAAGAATAACCCACAAAGCACGATATAGTGCTAAGTTTGTGAACTTGCTGCATCTTGATTCTTGGAGTATTCAGAAACAGCAAGATTCAAAGCAGATAGAGAGGAAAGAACCCAAATATCAAAGGCAGACGTTGCCATTTCCTTCAGACCCTGGCATCAGAAGGGGTATTAGGAGCTCCAAAATACTCGAGCTCTGCTGTGAGATGGTGATTTATTATCATATTTCTCCTGCTTTTTCCTCTGCTGATTTTCTTTCCTGAAACTAAAAGTCAAATAAAAATAATGACATGAGTGCCTCTTTTCACGCCCTCTGCAAAATATTCAGCCCCTCTAGTGAAAGATAAACAGCTGTGGAATCCTCTCTGGGGAGAATTGGCAATGCTGTCTCTTTAGGTGCCAAACCCACATGAGTGTCAATTGCAGAAATACTTTTGTTTTACTCAGGACTGTACTTTTGAAGCACATCAGTTGATCATTCTCTCTGACCATATTTTGCATTGCGAAGTGCACTAACCAAATTTTGCTGATGGACACCGAACCTGAACGTGCCCTACAGGTCCTCAGGCGTTGTGCTCCACCTACTAATGGGTGTTCAGTCCTTGTGACCAGACCAGGGCAAGTACAAACACCCTGAAATGTGTAGGGTGAACACTGAGTACTCAGTCCCACCTGTTTTGCCTTATTAACCCAACCCTCTTGCTCTATTTTGCTTGTTTATGTAGATGTAGCCGAAGTCTTTGGTGTACTACCCATGCTAGAATCCCTTGGATTAACAGCGCTATATATCACCTCATTGTAACTCTTAACTGTACAGGAATTAAAAATGGATGTCTCTTACATGTTACTGCCTTATTTGTGGCGTTATCCAGGTTTTGGAAAGCCATATCCAATCTGTTTCTTCCAACTTCATTACAAACACTGAATACATTACAAACTCTGCCACAGAGAGGAAAAACCCAAACTTCTGTGGTTTTTGCACTAAACCAGCAAAAATCAGTGAATTTCTTTCATTGTTCACTGACATTTCCTGTGAAGTTTTACTTTGAAAGTATATTCGGTCTTTCTACTGCCTGTTTACTTAGCCCGTTAATTTTAATACACGGCATTTTGTTATGCAGCAACAAAATTAACACTCTTACCTTTAGAGGGAGCTATATGTAATGCCTATGCGTTATGTCTATGCATAACATAGACAAATTATTCCAAATGAAGGAATGAAGTATTTAAGAGTAACAAAGAATAATTACTATTATTACAAACAATAGTATTCAAACATTCAGAGACAATTGGACTCTTTATTTTATCAAATATACTGGAAAAAATAATTGCAAAAATTTTAAAGTCTGCTTAGATCTTGACGTAAATAATTGGCTTGCTTCACTATGATTTAAGCTGTTTATCAACAATGTGAGTTGACAAACTGAGTAAGAGCTAGTAAGTTTAAGTAAACTAGTTAAAGTAGTAAGTTTTAACCCTGGAAAGCATGACAGTAACTGCAAAGTCATTGTAATAAAGGACAGAAGAACTCTCTCCAGCTCTGCACTTCTGTCCCATAGCAGTCCCCGACACACACTTTTCTGGTCAGGTTTCTTCATGTGGGTGTAGAGGGAGTGTTAAAAAACTCAGAACAACCAGCACTCTACTAACCCAGAGTAAAATCCAAAAGGAAAGCCAGCATCAATTTCTACAACTTTCTGTTTGCACTGCTAACTCCCCAGGGAAGAATTTCCTTTGGAATTGCTTTTCCACACCTTCATCCCCACAACAGTTTTAATGATGGATAAACTAAATCATGTTATCTGCCATTTAGCTTTGGCTACGTTATAGATACATATATTTCATCTCAGAAACAGTGAAATGTGAGTTTGTATCCTAGTTTACCTTGCAATAACTTCTTTATATATCTAAACGTAGATATACTGGAATGAGACTTAGAAGTTTCTTCTATTTGTCTAGTGTTTCCAAACCTGAACAATTCTAGTTAAGGGTGAGCTATTGAGGTCAACGGGTCCTGCATTAGCCAATCAGTAGCCTGAAAAATGGAAGTTACAAATCTGATTGTAAAGGCTGTCTCACAAGTTAAATTTTCTGAATAAATCAAATAATCAGGTTCCCCAAATACATCACAAACCTGCAGTTCAACATCCAAAAGTGAGTTTTCAAGCTGTTCATGGGTACGTGCAAGATCCCACAGCATTTTTCTGGCCTAGATAGATCCAACACCTGGTGATCACCATGCTAAACTATCTTGTCCAGTTACTCTGTTCTTGGATTCATTACCAAATATTATATTGAGTACCTGCTGTAATAGGTCTTTACAAGCACAATTCAGCAGATGAGCCTGTTTAGCATTTCAAGAGTTTTGTAAATACTGGTATTCTTTTTCAAATCTAAGTTCCAGTGCCGATAAATTTTATGTCAATTCATTTGGCATTTTATGCCACGAAGCACTGGAATGTGTTTATGACTCTCAAACATGAATGAGTAAAAGCTCAGTTGACCATTTATGCATCAAAAAGAGAAGCAGATAATGTAATTCATGGGAATATACAAAAAAGATGACTGCTAGAAATTATAGTTTGTCATAGCTGTAATCTCTGGACAAAAGAAGCTCAGATTTTCATGTTTAAAGGTAGCAACCTTCATTAGACCAGAAGTCTCAGCTTGAAGAAAGTCCTCTAGCTATGCTGAGAGGAAACAGTACATTTAAAGCAGGACTCAAGCCCAGTTCTCATGACAGCCATGTTCCCTTGGAATCTAGTGAGAGAGCTCTGCTGGAGTAAATTCTGAAGCACCCCTGTGTTCTCCAGAACACAGCAACTGATCTGCACTAAGTCTTATATACAGTTTAAAGCAGGATGCCTTCAAAGGGTGTTTGAAGATTTAAACTTTGCCAGCTACACTGGTCATTGCTCATATATCTACGATACATATTTTTGGCACGAACATACAGCTTGTAAAATCGTTTCTAAGATGATGCTTTTAATGCAAGATAGATACATGTGACCCAGTGTTAATTATCAATGTCAGCTACATTTTTGGTTCACAATAGGGTTCATGTCATTGACATCATAACAGGAGACAGCCAACGATTCTTTGATTCCAGTTATTTATTTATTAAGAATGGTTTGCCTCTAGATCCCACTAGTGACAGAGAAATGACCCAGTATCCACTGGTTCATTAATTGTGTAAAGTCACAGAACAAACAGAGATATATTATCCTATTTATAAAACTATTTCATTCATAGTTAACATTACTCACATGTGCAAACAGCCACATAAGAGGACCATTCCTTTACCCTGGTAGAGCACACGAAGGCTATGCAGCACATATGTCAATGGGTCACAGAAGATTCTGGACATTTGCAGTTCACTTATCCTAGTTGATGCTTAGGCAATGGTTTAAAATCCCTTCTGTGGCATGACATGTCTGTGGGCTAAATGGGTTCTTGGCATAGTTTAGACTTGTTTATGGTCTACCTAATTCATTATACCTTCTTACAGCTGTATAAACATATGGTTTAAACCACATAACTGGAGCCTTTCCCCCAGTACATTCCATCTTTAGTATGTTCACTGACATGTTTAAGACTATTTTACAGTTGTCTAAAAGTAGCAAATTCAACACCCGGGGACTTTCAGGGACTTTGAACAGCTCTGTAGCTCTCAGAGAGGATCATAAGCAAAGGTAGGTATGGAGGTGCTATAATAATTTGGGGTGTTTCAGAGAACTGAGTGATATAAGTATTCTAACGAATTAATTTCTAATGTGCAGCCTGGATTTCCTCTTTCTGTCCTCAGAACATGGCTACTTGTGCCTCAGAGAAGTAGCTCCACAGCTACTGAAAAGATGTGAAATGACAAGATCAGAATAACAAGCAATTGCTTTTTTAGTGTATAAGTAGTCATTTTTAAATAAAACACTTAAACCAATCCATTTCACTGTTCACAGGGTTTTTTTTTTTTAAAAAAAAGCTATGTACATTTTAATGTACAACTAACACAGTCAAGACCATCAAACCTCGAATTGAAGGGTTTCAACATCTTTTTCTGTAAGGTATACCATGGAAGCTTACTAAACCCTATTGGAAATACATTTCTGTTCGAAACCAGAAAGTTTTCTTATCCTGCTAATTAAAAAACAGAGGACCAAACAAAACCAATGGTCCAATATCAGAGAATCTGATCATAAATTTTTCATCTACTACACGTAAATAGTATTTTGAGACAGATCTTCAAATGACTCATATTTTTACTCCAAGTTAAGCTAAACAGAAATTTGATTTTAGTAGTTCTATGTAAAAAAAAAAAAAAAAAAGCCTATGATACTCCAACTATGAAAAAATTAAAAGCACAAACAGCTTTACTAAGACAATATTGCAGCCTTGTAAACATACTGTAAGTGACAGATCAACATTTTCAAGCAGGGACAAAGTGAATCCATTAGATGAAATACTGCCATCTTTACCTATTTTTAGCAGTAATAATAAATACAGTCATTATGATGATGAATAACTAATGAAATGCCAGACTCAGGAAACAACACTGCAAAGCTTTCAAGAAATTAGAGTCAGATCCTGGAACTGTAGGTATTACCAGTCCATGTCTCATTTACCTACTGACTTCCGTAGGATTTTTCAAATACTGCATATCCTAAAACTTGATTTAAAAAAGACAAAAAAAAAAAAAAAAAAAAAAAAAAAAAAAAAAAAAAAAAAAAAAAAAAAAAAAAAAAAAAAAAAAAAAAAAAAAAAACAAAACAAATAAAAAAAAAAAAAAAAAAAAAAAAAAAAAAAAAAAAAAAAAAAAAAAAAAAAAAAAAAAAAAAAAAAAAAAAAAAAAAAAAAAAAAATAAAAAAAAAAAAAAAAAAAAAAAAACAAAAAAACCCCTGCAAGATAGAAAAAAAAATCCCAACACATTACAGTAGGCGCCACATCCAATTATAATCCAGCATTTAAAACAGTTTGTTCTAAGAAGAATTGCCACAGACCCTACTGTTTTACTGTTACACAAAACTAAAATGTGTTCCATAATGAAAAAACACTTCAAATAATATTTTAATAGAGGGGAGCCTTGTACCATTCACCCTCTCCATGACTTGCTAAATTCTATTTATATTTCTAATCAGGGATTAGGTAGATATAATAAAATTTGATAAATAGGACATACTTTGCATTGATCAATGATCAATAAAACGGCATTACTATGCTTTCGTTTACTACGTCATCACAGTGTCTAAAAGCATTTGAAGTATTCTCATCCTTACCTCAAAAAATATTGTATCCATTTCCAAATTTTGAGGAATTTTTCAGAAGTCACTCTAGAAATGGACTATTCAGAGACACAGTGCATATTCATGAGCTTTTTGAGATACAAACTTCCCCCTGTTTTGTAAGTTGTAGCTTTCTTTTTTCCTTCAGATAGCAAGCATGCCTGAATATCTGAAAGGTACCAGAATGTTGCCCTCAAAAATAGATGCTTGATTTTGAAGAACAGATGAAGTACAATACCAAGAAAAATCATGTAAATGCAAAGTCTTTGCAATATGTTCATCTTTAACCTAGGACTTTATAAACTACTGATTTTCTATAGATCTGCTTGCAAATCTTTTTTCAACAGGAGGTATTTCATTCTGTAATCAGGTTTAAAGTTAATTTCCAGTCCTGGCACCATTCAGCTTCTGTCTATGTTTGAACAGCAAGCTTTAACTATATTTACCAGTTGTCTCACCTTATGAGTGCATACAATAACAGCTTAACATTCACTGCATAATGGTGGTCTGATTATTCTGCTGTACATATAAGAGGGTTGTTTTAATTTAAATGTTTCTGAAAAATTTCTATTTTTTAAGCTGGATAACACTACAGCAATGCCATTTTCAGTCCATATTTCAGATGAGTAGAATTAATTTTGATTTAAAAAATCAACATAATATTTAGAATTTTTAAAGGTACCAATTTTTAAAATTTCATTATTGAAGTGCTAATAAATAAAGTTTCTAATTTTTTGTTTGTTTGTTTATGGCAATTACCTAGCCCTTAAATTAATATACTTTGAGTAGCATGTATTTCAATATGTTAACATGAAGTATGAATGAATGTTGTCTCAGAGCTAGTGCACTATATACGTATTTAGCAAGCTTCAATGATGTCACTGCCTTTTTCCAAACACTAATGCTAATGTTAACCGGAATAGCATCTCTCCAAACTTAACATACTTTTAAACAATCCTATAGTATATGTGCCTCCAATCCTGAATCATGTAAACATTAATACTCTCAAGTTTATTTGCCTTTTGCACTTAGGCAGTGCTCAGATAGGTGGAAAGGTGTCTAAATCTGGCCATCTCCCAAGACATGACATTTTCTTTAGTGAGTTAAATGGAATACAGACGCCTTCATCTCACTCCAAAATCAAGGTCAAGCAGATTAACAGAGTAATATGATACCCTTTTGCTAGGTAGATCTGTATTTTCTGGCCCATACAGACTACTAAAGACATTTTGTGCTAGGCAGCTAGTAGAAAGGCACTTAGAAAACTGTCATAGACAATGGTGAGAAGATCTCTTTACTATGGAAGATGTTGTAATGATGGGTGGATTCTCCATAGGATGTCAAGGAGAAAAATAACATCATTGAGGGTGTCTTCAGTTTCATAAGACAGTCTTTTTTAACTTCTTGGACCTTCTTAGACCTCTGAAGAGCTGTAAATGGAGACTTGGGAGCAGCCAGTCTCAGAATAAACCAATTTACTAGCCTCCTTGCCCCATGCTGCGTTATACAATCCACACATCTAGCACAGGATCTAATTCCACAGGTTAGAAAATTATATAGAGCAAGATGGTATGTATGTTCTGCAAGCAATAAAATATCCATAAGGCAATCACAGAAAAAATGATGTTTTAGCATATTTTGGCTTTAATATCGTCATAACTATGAAAACATAGCCCAGGAATTTATATCAAAATAGTAGCAAAATAACAATGCGTTTTTCTCAACATGTAGTTAGACAAGACAAATACTTCTAGACATTGCCTTCAGTCTTGTCTATGCATGAGAGAAGAACTATGTATTCTGAGGGGATACTGAATCAAAAAATCCCAAATTGCTAAATAACTTTCAAATAAATAGTTGTTTTGTTCCATCAAAGTGTGAATGGAGATAGCTTGAAGAATGTCACAAAGACAGAAACAAGGGCTAGTATAAATCACAATGAAAATGGATTGAGAGAGAAAATATTTAAAAGGACAGAATGGAGGGTTCCTATTTGAGTGATTAGTGAGGACTTGGAATCTTTTTCATTATTTCTGTAATAGTTTTCTTATTCTTAAATGATAACCATCTGGGTTTGATTGAGATTATTATTCCCCTTTTTACTTGCTACTTCATCTCCACTGAATGTAAATCTCAAGATGAAAATGCCAGAGTATCCACAGGGTTAAAATAAATGATTTATACTCCCCTTTTTTCTTCCCATGGATTATGTCTTCCCCAAGGTGAAATTTCTCTGAAAGATTCTAATTTGAGGCTAGAGAAGCTTTGTCCCAAGCATGCACAATCTTTTATATCCTAAACTCATATTGTATCAGGTAGAATGAAATCAATTGGATGTGTAAATTCCTTAAATAAAAGCAAATGGAGCAAATTGAATTTCAAAGGGAAAAAACGGTGAACCTGAAAAGCAGTGGTACGAAGGTCATCAGCAGAATTAACAAAAAAGTCTGGCAAAGTTACAGTTAGGCAGTCAGTAATACTCTATTGATCAGACTTTCTCAATCAATGATGCTGTGCCTAGATTATTGATGCAAAGGTATTAAGCAAAATTTTATTTCAGCTAACTTGTTGGCTCAGATGTCAACTGAAAGTCATTTCCCCAGTCAATCAAAGGTATGATAAATCTGAGAAGAGTTAGTTCTTCAATACCTTTGTATATATTTTACTCTCCAACTACATAATGAGCTTTGAAACAGCAACATTTAAAAGAGTATCTTAACTAGGAAGAGCAAAGATACAGCATTTCCATAAAAACAGAGAAGCAAAGCACACACTAAGTGGGGAATAGGAAGAAAGAGCTGCTTCGTATGACAAGGGAAATTGGCAGGCTACATCAGAGAATATCAAAATCTAAACCTGTATCTACAGCTGGCTTATTAAAAAAAAAAAAAAAAAAAAAGGTGGTTTCCTCTTAATCTTGACTTGTTCATGTCAGGAACTCCTCCACTCACACAATGGTTTCTGCTAAAGGAAGACCAAGAGCAAAGCAGGTAGTCACTGCAGGATAAAGACAAGCCCTTCAGAGGCACTGATGGTGCCTATCTAGCCCATGGCTGTTTCATTCTTGCTGGCAGTCTCCCCAAAAGCTTGCATTTAGGTTTACTGAAACTGGGTCTACAGTCTGGAAGGGGAAGGAATATGTAGTCCAGAAGAACGCACACTTGATATAAATGCACACATTCATCAGTAAAAAGTATTGTCACAAGGAATGTTCATCACAGGGTGCCAAAATTCAGTGACGATATATGTGAGATTTGGATTTTACTGACATTTCTTGTTTTATGATCTTGTGCTCAGCATGATCCTAAAAATGACCCACTCACACAAAAAAATAACAAGCATATATCATTGGCAGATTCGGGAAGAGAGAATGTTGCACTGACAACAACAGTTGTGTCATTTGACTTAAGTAACAGTCACAATCTACAAAACCATTAACCATAGTAAACTATAAAGAGTACTAAGAAAGTGTGTGTGTTTTTTCAGGGTTTGTTAACTTATGAAAGATGTAACTGACTCCAATGACAATAAAGCAAATTTGATGTAATATAAGGAACGAAAGAACTCTTTCATCAAAGAAAATACGACAAACTTTTATTTTATACTCTTTTTTCTTTCATTATTAAACAGACTTACAGTATATAAATTATATTGGTCAGAATCTTGAAATCTTGAATTCCAAAGAAAAATTTACATCCTAAAAAATAAAATTTGCTTATGAAGAAAAACAAAAGATTTTATGAAATTTAAAAATAAAAAAAAAAGAAAAAAGAAAAAATATAAGACAGACCATTGAAAAACCATTTGATAATATGTTCTATCAACTGAAGTGTGATCCTTTTCTGTGAGTTCTATAAGAACTCTGTCTTGCACGGTAAATTCTTAAAGTGGTTTTTAGAAAGAAAATCTATTTGCATGCGTTGAAAGTAATTAATGAGAACCTGCTCTGATCCTGCTTTATTTACAATGTTATTCTTCTCTTCTCTCCCATAAACTTACATATAACTACTTTCTGGGAGCAAAAATTTGGCTGCAACCATTAAAAACTTACATCAGCACTCAAAAATGTGTCATAAGTTTATTTAAATTTAATTGAATTATTTACGGAGGAAATCCTCTATTTTAAATCAATTACTTCTGTGTTGTCAAGTTGTTTTAAATTAAAAATAAACAAAAAGAAATACTTCCGTTTTCAGGACTACTGTGTCAAGAAAAAAATCAAAATCACGTCAATGTCACGTCTGTAGCCATAACTTGAGATCAGCTCTAAAGTAGAATACTCATATATAAAGATTTCTGCATAGGTCATATCTGACTCAGATGGTTGCAGTAGACATCTTTTTCCTATCTGCACATTTGATCACATTAACCTCCTTTACAAATTCATCCACCAACTTCTACTTCACTACAGTCATCAGTCTTAAGTATCTTGCCTCCATTTCCAAGAATTTTTGTGATCTATCCACATAGCTCCATCTTTTTTTTGTTTTCTTGTTGTTTTCCCTTGTAGAAATCCAGACCCCCACTGATCAGCTCATGATATAAGTCTACACTTCTCAGAGCTTCCTCTTGATCCCCATTCCTTGTCTTCCTCTTGGGGCCTTCACCAGCAAGGATTCCTACAAACACCTACAGCCAGCTCAGCAGCTGAGTTGGGGCAATCATAACACCACTACCTCTTTACCAGTTTTCCTCAACATCTTTTTCTTTTCTCTTGACTTGAAGTACACATACATAAGTCGTCTTTTGATTGCCTTTTTGCATCTTTAAATCTTGTTTATACACTTACCATAATGAATAATTGGCTTGTGATCAGGCTATCAAGGATAATGATAATACAAACAATAACAACAGTATATACAGACTATTTCTGCATAGACCTGTATTTTTTTAGCCTTCATGTGTGGTTAGCCAAGTAGAGTCAGTGTTAATAAGTTGATGCCACTTTTGATGATACCTGAGTAGCTACTAATCCCTAAATTTGGATCCAAAGAAAACATAATTAGATAGTCAGAATCAGTGAAATATCCAGTAAAGACCTCATCAAGACTGTAAATTACAATCCTAAAAGTCCAGGTATTACTTTTATCACTTCTGATTGCCTTGCAGCCACTATGACCACTACTATGACCACTACTTTTATTTTTTAAAATTAAATACAGCTCCTATCCCCTATGGTTCTTATCCTCTATCCTCTTCTGTTCTTCTACTGTTACTTAACAAAATTTTAGGAATAATCGTGGCATTGGATTTTCAATTTTTTTCCTCATATTATAAAATTATGGTTTTAAATTTGTTCTTGGTATCATCCTATTTTCATCTCCTTCAATGGTGATGAATGTTTCTTAATTTATTTTAAATCCTGCTTCACTCACTCTCTTTTGGATTACTGGTTCTTTTCCTAATTCCCACTCTAATTTTTCCAGTAAATGTTCTCCCTCCACTATTTTGTTGCATCGCTAGAAATCACATTGACTGGACCTGAAGAAGCAAACAATCCTTCCCCAAAGATTTTTTTCATGTTTTGCCTCTTGGCCTTCGTAAGTCTAACACAGGTGCCACAGGAGAAAAAAGGCCTTGGTTTTCTGCTGCTGTTTTTTTGTAGTTTTTCTTTTTCTTAAATAATAGTTAGAAAATTGATTCTGCACTGATCAAAACATATGCAAGTACTTTTTAGTATGCTTAAATAGTATTTAAGCAGTGACAGCTTCCCTGCCACTGCTACTGGCAGCCTTTTTCCAGTGGTAATTACATTGTTGCTATGTTTTTTCACCTTTACAGAGTTGTAAATTTGAAGTAACTTCAGTGAAGCATAGAATGAGAATTGGGGGGAAAAAAAAAATCTGTGTAGCGTATCTGTTTGTGATTAACCATCATGTTTCCACATGTTGTATTCCTGCTTGAATTCAGGCAGTCTATGGAAACCTGATCAGCACTGTAATTATGGCGTGCTTGATTCAAGTCAGTCAAATAATGTCAAAAACAATTATTTTCTTTTCCAAAGGGCACAACAAGTTTGGGAACACGCAGGAGAAAATGCAGATCTCAACATGTTAACAGTTTATGAACCAGTCTTAGGATGTTCATTCCTTGATTCTTGTTGAATTGGCAATGATAGGACTTGAAAATTTATTAACTCATTTTCATTAGAGTCATTGTTAGACTTTTTTAATAGAGAAGCTACTGTTTTATGATATGATGCTCTGCTATAGATCACTTCCACAATTTGGTCCACTAGCTGGAAGAAAAGTTAAGAATAAGGAAAAATGTGTTGTATTATTAAAATACTACAGTTAGAAAACAAACACAATAAAAAAAGAGAATATCAGCAAATGATGCTGATTTTCAGAGACACCGAGTTTGATGGGATTTTAAGATGTTCAGTATTAAAAAAAATATAAAATCAGAATATCCATGGAGTTTGAGCTAAAGGTTACTGTTCAGGAAATTAAACCTGTTTATTTCCATGTGCCTGGGATCAGGCCACTCACTCAGGTGCCAGATGTCAGAGAACTAAGTTTGGATATTTTGTGCCAAGCACATTTTGTTTCCTTGCCAATCTGGAACAAGATTTTCTGCAGAAGCTAATAGTTTATAACATGAGCAAGATTTGTAGAATTGAGCCCAGAATAAATCAGTGCTAAATGTTCATTTAACAAACATAGAGTTCTACAAAAGTCTCCAGAGATTAAATATTTCTTTAGATAGTTCACAAAATTAAACACAGAATAATTTGTTAATACAATATTTTTATCAGTACACATTCACACACATTTTCTGTCAAAAATTCTTAGATATTCTGAAGAAAATTTTCATGCAAACTTGTGTTTTTAAAATTTCTTTTTGTAAAATTGTCAATGGTCTTGGTAAAGGTACCAATGTGAAACTTATGAATCTAGCATTCACTGCAGAAGCTTTCAGATAAATTAGAGCCAGCAGAATATGGAGAGCATAGATATACAGTGCATTAATAGTGAACCTGACAGGATAAATCCCACTTTACCATTTCAGGGCTTTAATAAATGCTATTGCTTTTTATTAATTCAGATTATGATTTAACAAACTAATTGACATAACAAATGCCATTGCGATCATGATTAAGGAATAAAATAAAAACAGCAATATCTGTTGGACATTTGATTCTTTCCATATACAATAAAGTATTTTGAGAAAAGGAGGGATTGTTTTTCAATACTTACAACAATGGGGGAAAGTCATCTGCTGCTATTTGATTGCTTGACCTTCCTCATAAAAGAAAAGGGGAAGAAATATCAATTCAGGTTACCAAATTAATGTTTCTTATGCTCACCTTTAAAGCACATCACTGATCCACATGTTACCTCTGTTTTGTCTCTTAATATGCCATCTTTACTTTGCTATTTTAAGAATCAGACTGATTCTATTTGCTTTTCCCCAAACTATCTTTATTTCTACTTCCATGACATCTCACTTAGGTGAAACACTGCAACCTAAAACCAGCAAAATTTCTTTATCTTGACATCATTCAAGAAATGATATCTTAATGCTTCCTATGAGATGCTAGCTCATTAGGAGACAAGTCGAGAAGAATTAGATTTAGTTTGTTTTTGAAATCGAATGCAAGATTATATAGTATGAGTGTTGAAGAGGAAAGGAGAATGCAGTATATTTCAAAATGTGAATGTATAGATTTTACAGTGTAAGTTTTCCTATATATGTATGAATACATAGGCTTATATACACAAATGCATATTTAAGTGATTTTCTGTTATATTACACTACCACCTTTAGAGATAGATTGTTATCTTAGTCTGTAAACTCTTTGGAATAAAGAATCTCTCCTTATATGCTTATGCATTTCTCTGGGCAATTAGACCGTGACCCTTTACAGAGATGACTGAGCATTACTACAACCACAAAAAGTATTTTTTGTATGCAATTTTGCCTTAAATCGCTCATCTGTTTCTAGGAATTTATTTGTATTTATTAGTTCCATTCTACACATAAAATTGGATATAAATATTTTAAGAGGTTTATGTACCACACACACGTACATATGATTCTACCAGCACAGAAATGTTTACTGTCTCTGGTACATCTACATACATACATGACACAAGGACGTTATTGTCCCTGTGAGGTCAGATATTCAAGCTTTCTTGCCATGAAAACTGTTGCTTTTAGAATCAACCATGATTAAAGCATTTGCTTACCTTGAGAAATCTGGCAGAAGGAAAAATTAATATATGAAATTTTGTGGATTCTAGAGATAGAGTGAAAGACATTGTAGCATCATATGGTGACCATATGGATCTCATTAAAGCCGTCCTCTGACAGGTTCCTGAAATCATGCTTTACTCATTTAAACTCTTTTATGCTAGATAAGTGTCTTATTCTATTACAGAAAGTGCTGCTCTGAAATGTTGGCTATGATAACACTGAAGACCAAAATAACATTTTATGGTACTCTACCAGTAGAATGTAAACGGTAGGTAATAGAATCTATGATTAAATACTCGCTTAACTACCAAATTACTTGATTAATGTTTTGACATATTTCTTGGCCTGTAACTTTTGTAAAGAAATAGCTCTGCATTTGCAATCCTGCAGAAATCTTAAAGCAAAGTCATGGATGGAAGTATCTGTGGCTATTTCTTAGCCTATATTCAGACTCCCGTTTCCTAAGGAGAAATTTAGGACAATTACATTATTTCTTTTTAAG
Organism: Pampusana beccarii; assembly: GCA_013399365.1. Classification (NCBI taxonomy): domain Eukaryota; kingdom Metazoa; phylum Chordata; class Aves; order Columbiformes; family Columbidae; genus Pampusana; species Pampusana beccarii. The sequence continues at coordinate 1,674,937 of VWYH01010736.1, forward strand.
TTTAATTACTGGTGATGAATGGTCCAAGTAATCACAACTATTAACTGACAACAATGTATACCACTCTCATTTCAAAAAACTTTTATATTACTGAACAGGAGATCACTTTGATTCTTAAACATGAGGTCAGTCTAGCTGCATCATGTATCACATTTTGCAATGCTTCATAAGTGATATTTGTTTAGTGAACAACAACATATAAAACATGAAAAGAAAATGTTTTGCCCATTCATTTGAGAGTACCTGTATATTATAACAACTTCGGATTAGCCACCTATGGGCCTAGACTAATTTTTCCTATTGCCAAACTAGCAAAGAAAATCTATCCTCTAGAAAAGACTGTTGACAGTGAGTGTATTCTTAAGTATCATTTGGGAAAAAAAAAAAAAGTGAGGTAACCATGTTTAAGGCATTAACTGTTTTTCTGAAGAGTCATGGAGTATCTCTGAGGCAAATTTTTACTAAGTTAATCTTACAGAGTCAATCAAAGAAAGAAGAATTTACTCTAGGCCACTGATAAGTAGGTATATACACCAACAAAATATCTACTCAGAATTCATGCAAATAAAAGAAAGCAACATAGTAAGAAAGAGCTTTCTGAAATGTGCAGTAAGATTCAGACAGTGCTTTAATTTTTGTTAGAAGCTTTATGGTTAGAGTGCACTCTGATATTAAAAATGCATAACAATAAAACATAAAACCATTTCCTTTTTATGCAAAACCACTTACAAGCATTCCAAATATTAATATCCTTTCCTACCTAGCAATTAATGCTGCACTACGGATTCAGTACTCCATGCACTAGAAAACAGTATTGCCACACTGCACAGTGACCCACTGTACTTAATTACCCAACAAAGTTCTCAACTTTACGCAACAGAAATGAGAAGTCATGGCTACGTTTCACTATAAAATCATGTCAAAATCTATAAGCAATTACAAATGAATGTACCATGTACGCTAGAGAGCAACTTGGAGAGTTAGAGACATGTTTCTTGAAATTACAGCATGCCAATATTTACTACTCATTTTTACTAAGTAGATTATTAGTAGCAAAATGTTATGCATGTCTGTAAAAATGGACACAATAAGTATGTGCTCTCAATTGTCTGCAAAGAGAAATACGTATATACTGTTTTCATTTCCCTGTGTACTACTTTACTGACCTTTAGGCCTCAGTCCCTCATTTGACTTGCACAGAGATAGTTTCTTTGGAAGATCAGTGAACAATTATGCTGTCAAAGAATAAGCAAATAAATAGAGTAAGTGGCTTCCTATTTAAGCTTTTACACAAAATGGAATCCAAAATTAGTCTTGGCTTTATTACCAAGCATGCCCAAGAGAACAGTTATGTGTGGTGTACAGGCCCAGATTCCTCTGAGTTAAATTAAAATTTAACTGTATTTTTTCCAGCAGCAACCCAAAGCTTCTTTATCATAGTAGAATGACAGAATTAAGACATTGTTTGTTATCTCACAGTACACAAGGATGTTTGCCTTTGTCAGAGTTTTATTAATTGTTTTTTTGAGCAAATTTCAACTATTGAGTGCAAGTAAATTAATGAAACCTTTGTCTTTATTTTAACAATGGTTGGAGTTGTGACTTACAGCCAAATTCTGCCTCCAGATCCATGCACACAGATCTAATAACTGAAGTTGACTGAATTCGAGGGTGGAATTTGGGGCATAAATTCTTTGCATTTTCACAAGACCAAACCAATCCACTAGCTTAGCAATCCTACTTGACCTTCCTGGTTTTTCTTCTGTGTACTGAACTCCAGCCTATGATTTACAAGACATATCATGCAGTATCACTTTGGAAACTTTTTAATTGGCAAATCTTCTACTTTGTTCAAAGACAACTGGGAAATAAGGCTTCTTTAAATGTGTGCATTTGCATTATTTGAATCCCACACCTCACGAAGTAAAATCTTTCTTAACTAAGGTGTTTCAGCTGGTTTATTTCCAACTAAAGAAAGTAATTTGGAGTCCATGGATAATGAATGACTGATATTCACATGAAACGGGACAAGAACAAGACATCCAGACTCTTTTTATCAACACGACAAACGAGCAGTTTAAACTATTTTTCTTAAACTGTTTTGATTACTTTCTTTAGCATCTGATGGGGACAGTTGTCTTGAAGGTCTGTTTCTAATACACCACTTTGAATTAATCCATTTAAATGTGTCTTGAGGAGACCAACCAGAAAAATTTCCAAGTTCTACTATCAGTCAGACTTTCTGTTCTTACCTAAATTGTGAAGAAAAGTCAGTCTAGCCATTGGAGGCTCAGTTACACCTAAGTAAGTATTAAAATGGTGAAATTAAGTATTCCAAATTATTCTGGTTTTGTCAGTTGTGACCCATCTCAACGTGACTCTCTTGTTCTAGTAAAGAATTTGGGAATGAGGGAGGTATATCCTGAAATAAAAGGTTTCTGACCTTGAAATCTACTTCTTAATGCAATGTGGCAGAGGTATATTTTATTGATTTCTTACACGTAACTGCTGGGTTTTTTCAGTTCAAGAAAGTGGCTCTAAAAGATGCGAAATTTTAGCCCGTGGAGGAATGCCTTTTCTTTGGCAAAATTGTACTCATGGATTGGTCAAACATTCATTTTATACACGACTCAGTAAGCGCAGTCAGAACCTCTAGATCCAGAATGAAGTCTCTAGCCTGGAAGACTTTGTGCATATGCCCAGGGGTACATTTTGTTTTTCACTGTCCAGAAAGATTTCCATTATATTTGTTTGCATTTTGTATGATATTTTGCATTATCCCACCAATACATGCATACTCTGCATTCAGTGTTACAAAGTGTTATTCTCACACACTGTAGCATCTTATTCTCTAGGAATAGCTACGTCCACACTCATTTTCTGAATGGATTAGCAGATTTTTATACTAGATGTATGTACAATGTCAATATTTCAGAAATTAAAAAAATATATGTTACTCATACAAAAGCACTACTCACAGTATAAAACTACTATACAGTATAGAATTACTACTGATAGTAAATAACTATGACTATTATTGGTTTCGTATTTACTGACTCCTGAAGTAGCTGCTGATTCTAGCACTGTTCACCCCTGCAGTGGTGCTACAGGTGCTTCAGCGGTGACCAAATGAATCTCATGTCTTTCTGTAAATAACCTTGCCTGCAGAGATCCTGGAATTACTGTTTCAAGACCCCAAAGCAAACAATTATTCTCAAGAGACAGTTCTGATATAGGATATAATGTTTCAACAGAACGTCTGACAAATTGTTGATGCGAAATAAAGCACTATATTTTTGGGGGAGGAGGGGGAGGGTGGGTTGTCTCTCCTTGACCATTTACCATACTATAGAATTTAAAGTTAGAAATGAAGGATTTCAAAACATTTTTAATTTTGCTGCCTATTCTAGAAAACAAATACATTGATGATGACACTGAAGACAATAATATTAAGAAAAAACTTACTGTAGTATCTGCCACCAACAGCTTCCTCATGTGCTCTTTAGAGCACTTGCATGACTGAAAATGAGATTACAATTGTAAAGGTTTTGCGGTGTCTGGGCACACCAAAAGTTACCTGGAGAACTGTGAACTGCCTAAAGAGTATTGGTCCCAAGTGTGTGCCTGAATTAACGGCAGATTCAAGGCTTTATAATTGCTACTTTCCACCTGCCTTTCCTCTGTTTCTGAGGAGCCTGTCTCAATGAAAGAAGAAGGAAGACAGGAAAAGTGTAAGTTTATTTGCAGTACTGTTCCTTGATTGAAAAAGTTCTGGTGGTGATCAAACTCTTCGAGAATTTAAAATTAAAGTCTCAAATCACTGATTACAAATCCTAGGTCTACAGTCTGTAGTTTTGCTCCTCTGGAGCTCTGAAAATCTCTAAAAAACCCACATTTGTTTATATAAGTGGTAAAATAAAAAGTAACACAGTTAACAAATGCAGTACACACAAAAGGTCAGCAATCTAGCAAAAAAGTACTTATCAAGCAACTTAAACATCTAGTATCTGAGTGATGTAGATGCCCAGTTCCAAGTTAAATCATACTGAGGTCTATTTTGGGGGAAAAAAAAAGCCAAAACACCTAACCCCCCCACCAAACCCCACCATAAGTGAGAGTGTAACACATATAGAGAGAAAAATAAAAGATGGTTACATTGAGAAAAAAAAAGTCATATTAGCATTAAGAAGCAATTTATGAAGGATACATGAAGACTAAGTATTGCTGTTTGTTCTCATACAGTCAATAGTAGTACCATCACAAGGAAATGGAAGCAGGATTATATATTCTATTCATAACAAAAGAACACAGAGTACAGGACAGCAAAAGACTGAATATCCTCCACTAACTCAATAGGAACTATTCAGCTTGCCAGAACAATATATTCCAAATGAAATAAACTCATGTGACATTGAAATTAAAATTATATTCAACATTTTATCCCATTGAATATAAGAAACATTTGAGAACAGACATGGAACATTTTTTCACTCACTTTCTCAGATAAACGTTGCATTAATTTTGTAGAAGGAGGCACTGAATTTACAACTGGAAGAGCAATACAGGACACATCTATCACTTTTTAGAATACTATTTTTGGCTAAAACAGGGCATTTCCAACTTCCTAGAAGCTGACACAATCTGTGGCACATATGGGATAGAAGCCTACTATTAGAGATCTAAGGAAGAATTTTACTGTTTAAATCTTTATATAACTTCTGCTCTCTTGCCTGATTTAGTCTTGCCTAAAACAGTATTGAAAGCTTTTTTCCTGTCTCTGTCATCTCACAGCTTCATGAATCTCTCCCTGCATAATTCTTGATATGCTGTGCTAGGAACTATTTCTCCATCACCTAAATTTGGAATAGATATTTTATTGTTGCTCATTCTTTCTATAACACCTTTCTTTGAAAGGAAACATTACAGGAGTGGGCTTTCAATTTGTTCATAGTTACAAATAATACTTTCGTTTTTTTGGAAAAAGTTATATGGCAATGAAATTGGGATGCATGTATCAGCGTGTTCTTCCAACAAAATCCTTTCACATTATTTACTGAACAGAAAGCAATTTTCATACAGTATTAACATAATGCCAAGAAATCTTCTCCCACAGCTAAATGCTTGATCAATTTCCAGTGGTACTATAGCAAGATGTTTCTATTCCTCCCCATGGTATCGGAGAGAAATACTACAACCTACAATATTCCTGCAATTCCCATTCATCATCTTCTAAGATATCACTGAATAACCAGGGTACGGCTGCCTCCCTTAGCAACATATCAGCGTTATGAAACCCTTGAGAAATTTGTTTTGAATTTCCATTTTTCCTACAGGGGAAAGCTACACAAGTTCCTTACAGAAGGCTTCTCCTTTCCAAAGGAAGCTGATGTGTGACTTACACTCAAGGTGAATAACTTGAATTTTCAGTTGTTTTCTTTTTTTTAAAAAAGAAAAAACCACCACACCACCAATGCCCAGGAGTCAATAGAAGGATTAACAGAAGGTCAGGCTGTAAGTACACTGACAAGTCTGGATCAGGAAATACTACAGGGGAGGGGAATGGGAGTATTTCAACTTAATGTGCCAATCTTTAGCTGTGCAATTCCCATAGGGTGTATTCTGCCACCATTACTCATGTCAAGTAATATATTATGCTATGAGGTATTCCCAGATGACTTCAATTTCAGTTGATTTCATCCTACCTAGTCATAGATAGGAAATTCTTTAGCATCAGAAAGTGTAACAGCTAGAGGTCCTTAGCTCAGCTTGAGATATCTTCAGTTCCTCAACCCTTGATAGATACACACTATATATATATGATAGTTGTATTTTTGATTCACTGATTTCAGTGCTATTTTTGGAATGTATTTCTCAGCCTGAATAAATCTGTCTTTTCGAGATTAATGTAATATTAACGCTGAAACTGTGAAACATGCGCTAATACTGGAGATCTTTCATATATAATACAAGTGAGGGGGAAAAAAAAGTAATTACTTATTACCTAGAAAGGAAGGGACAACGCACCCTGGTCCCCTTCCAGTGATTCTGAATTTAGCATTCCCTGAAAAGGAAAGGATCGGAGAATATCTGATCTGTTCATACATCTGGAGTCTAGCACTTGTGTACAGCTTAGTAGTTTTCAGATAATTTTACTGTTCTTGTTGGTTTGTTTTTTCACTTTTCAGAATTTTAAAGATATCAATGAGTTTTAGTCATGTAATATAATTCTGTTGTTTTTCCCAGCGGAATTGTCAGTCATCAACCAGCAGTACTACTGCCATATCAGTTTGGACGATAGTCATGTGGGGAAGAAAACCTGGGCCATGAGAAAGAAATCTTGAGAGGCAACATCCAGACATCACAAGTTTCTCTACAAGGTAACTGAATTAAGTTGTATAGGAAACCAAATCTTTGGAAGAGATATCCTTACAGGAACTGATGTCAAAATGTCACTGTTCTTGCAGCCGTGTAGTTAGATAGGCTTATCACATCAGTTAAAGCTCTTCTGAAGACATATGAGTTATCATAGTGCTTCTCATCTCCCCTTGAAAGAAGTTGAGTAATTCTTCATGAAATTGCTTCAGTTTCAAATTAAAAAAAAATCAGTCCAAGATAGTTTCAGAGTTTGTAAGCATGTCCTTCAAAGCATCTCACATACTATAACAGCAAGGTACCCATGGAGCTGTTCTACCACTACATTTTCATGTTTTTTGAATTAGAATGAAGGGTTGGAATTATTCAAAGATAGAAGTCAGCATTAGTGCTTGGAGCCTAATTAAGCTTACCTAAGCAGTTATACTCTTGTTTTGTTTTTAGCATGGAAGAAACAGTATGATTGTTGTGTAGTTAAGAACAGCAGGCCACTACACAATGTTGGCAAAGCCAGTGTAAGAACTGCACAACATCCTCTCCTTCACAGCATTAATTGCTAGATGGGAAAGAAGAGTTGTTCTTCGAATAGTGAAAGTGGTTTTGTGTCAATGCTAGTAATCAGGCAAAAATTTTATGTTTTATCAGTAAACATTTTTAATTATCCTGGGACTGCTGTCTGCCGATAAAGGATAATCCGTAACAAAGCCAAAAAAATACCTAGACCATGTTGGTTGTCTGCACGCTAACCTGCATGCCTTTATTTGGGTGTTTTCCTCTTCCTGGTAAACAGAGACTCTAAATTGACCTGTTTTGATTTATTCATTATAATTTTAGTTTTACGATATTGTGAGTCCTGATACTAAAAAATCAGAAGATTTGCACAAAATGATTTTTTTTTCCTTCTGAATTTTTGGTTATGATGTTTTCAAGCTGTTCTCCACAGCTATGAAAGCTAGAAACATGCACATTTTTAAATGAAAGGTGAGACTCATGTTATCACTTGTGTCCAGCAGCTGGTGCTTCAAGTACAGCATTAAATACTGCTAGACTTATGATAAAGCAGCAAGAGGTGGCAGGAATGGGTTTATTTGGGAATATGGGTTATTGGTACAGAATAACATTCAGCATTGGCTCAAAAGAGAGGCTCAGCGTGGGATGTGATTTGGTTTCTGTGAGTGTTTTCTAAAGCCACTCTAAGGAACTTGACAATGTCTGTTTCCAAACAATTTTGTTGTTGCTGTTAAAGCAAAAAGGCTACATAGAAAGGAAAAAACTGACTTTCTTAAAAATGCTGTCGAAGACATAGATCAGCATACTAGCGCACTAGAAAGGAAAATATTTCATTTCTCTGTTTTACTTTGTCATCAGGCATTTATTAGCTGGGTGCAATGAGAGAAATTAAAAGTGGTTGGAAAAGACTGTTTCATTTTTTAAGCCTGGGGAGTAGGAGGATGGTTTTGCATATCTACAGGCACTGCAAATTGCGAATTATGGGGGGCAGGGCAGAATCAGTCTGCCAGTTCTACACGGTAACACTTTGTGCCTATCAGAAGGCCAAAACATAGAGTATGAGAGTAGTTTCAATTACAGCAAACTGGAAGATACTTTTCCTAGTAAAACAACCTCAGGCATAAGAGCAGGAAAAAAACCCTTCCTTGGGCCACATTCTAACACTCCTTACATTGCATTTACTGGTGGGCATCTGGGGATTGTCTGGGAATTCGTACCAAAATTAACTCGCTTGCTAATTTCTGCTGTTCCGTTTGCCTGTGCTTGTGGGGGATGCCATTTCAGCTGGAAGAGGGTAGGAAAAAGGAATGGCTAATCTTGCCTCCAATTGCGCTACTTAAAAGGTCAAATTTGTCAGTGAAGTTTAACACTGACCTTGACTTTAAGCTATATCCATCCCTGTTCCTACGAATTCCTCCTTTCCTCTGACCTCATCTCAACTGTTTTTTTACAAAGAAGTTTTACTGAGTGTCAAAGATAAACTTAAGCACATAACACCTCACTACTAGAAGACGCCTCTAGGTATGTTATTCACTCTTGGACTTCAAAACATTTTTGCCTATATGCATCCGTTCAGCAAAATACCTGCCTTTATGTATAACCTTAAAGATGTATACAGACTCTGAGAAATAAATAATTACTTGTCTTCTTATTAGTTAGCCATGCTCTTGAGCATTTTTCTGAAACAGGCCCTAAAATGAATTTGAAAAAAAGCAAAGCTAAATCCGATGTTCCTCATTTTATGCCTTCAATTTTGTGCATACGATCATCCACAGAGGGAAAATTGTAGGGACATTTAAAAGCAGTTTAAAGTTCTACGTGACTGACTTATAAGCACAATTTGGTTTGTTATTTTGGTTTTGTTACTGCCAGGACTCAGTCATGGAGACCCATTAGGGCCAAAAAAACCTTTCTTAAAGTTTGGTCTTTAGTTAGAAGAAAACAATTGCATCTTAACCACCACAGAAAATCTCATCTGACTGTTGCTTAGAAATGAGAGATTTTTCCCTTTATCAAATAGTATATGTCACATATGAATATCAGAAATCCTAAGCTGACTTTTACCTAGAATTTGGAAGAGCTGAACTTAAAATTGATCTTGTCAAATATTTTGCCCAGCTCCCTTTCATCAACCGGAGTGAAATGTGCTGTACTGCTGTATGAAATCTACAGATTCTATCACCATCTAGTCCAGGCTGGAGAAGATCACTTTGAAGACTGCTAGTTCAAAATCCCTCTCTTTCTCTTTTCCTCTTTTTAAAATTTTTTCTTCTTTCTTTTGTGCACAAAGAGACACGGACAATCTTTCATATGTTCATCTAGAAAAACTCACCAACTTTTCTTTTTCTTTATACCTATCTAGTTTGCAGCCTACATTTTTATTAGACACAAACTGTTCCATACAACTCTTGCCAGGAGCAAAATAACCCATAGTATAACTCCTCCATAATGAAATAATTTAAAATCATGACTTATTCCAGGTCTAAGGCAACCATACATTATTTTTAGCCATTTCTGCTATCCTTGACACAAGCATGGGAGTCAGGTACCTAAGCTCCTACAGCACAGGATTTCAACTGGGATACTTTACCTATTAGACGTCTCTTCCTCTTAAATTTAAGAGTATTTCATTCATGAGCTGAAGTTGTTTTTTTTCCTCAAAGCTAGGTGGATTACGCAATGTCAGAAAGAAGAGCAAATAACAAGCCAGTAATTCACCCAGTATGTCAACAGTAAAATAAAACCTAAAACAAAAATGTAAAGGGCTTTGTTCTAGATAACAAACTTGCTGTCATAATATATTCTGAGTTTCAAAACACTACAGAAACATAAAGAATCTCAAAATAAACACTTAAACTAAGTAATCTTGTAGGCACACACATATGTTGTACATTTCTGGAGCGAGACACTTCCATTTCGTCTTCAAAGTCTAATGCTGAATGTAGAAGGAAGCCATTAATGTCCCATCCTTTATAAATTATAACTACTTCTACATAATGCTTCAAAGCCATTTTTAAGCCATTTAAGCTTTTTCAATTTGCACTAAATATCTACCAAGAGATTATAGTTTAGAATTTAGAGCAATATTTAAACTGATATAACATACTTAATTTTAAATAAATTTAAGTACAAAAAAATATAATTTCTCAAGATATGGCACATGATTTCCCTCTTCTGATCATCTAAAGAGCAAACAGAAGCTTTAAAGTTAAGTTCTTTGAGTTTCTCCTAAGCTATTAACTTCCATAGTACACAGAACATGGACACCCATAGGGGCTGCAACACCACCTATGGCATGCTGAAAACTGGTTCTTGCTTATAAACACATAAAAACAATTATTTGATAATTATTGTTACATAACATTTATGTTTCAGTTATTTTAAAAGAAAAACGAGCAAGACATTTTCTTTTCTGGTTTTTGAAGAAATAAAAGAGATGATCTGGGAAAAAATTCTGCTAGGGCCACTTGTCCTTCCCAAAGTGGTGGGTGGCTGGAAGGAGAAGATGTGTTTAAAGGGATGGGTGCTTCTAGAAAACTTTTGTGTGACACTTCTAATGGAGGACAAATGTGAAACATGTGGTCAGAAACAAATCCTGGCACTGGCAACATCTCAATCATCTCTCAGCTACCACTTTTAGTCTTTGTGAGCCTTGTCTCACTACATATATTTTCCAGCCTGAGAACTGACAGATCTCACTCTGAATTAGAAACTGTCTCATAGAGGTTACTTTACTTTTTTCAGATAAAGTGGAAAGATAGATCTATCCACACTAGTTGTTAATACACTTACGCTTTTTAAGGTCTTTTGGGCAGCAACAGTAAGTTTGTGTGTTTGCACTGTGCCTCTGGCAACTACTATATTATACTGAATAAAAATGATGGAGAGAGGACTTCTGCTGAAAAACGCCGTCTTCACCACACTGCCTGCTCTGGATATTTTTCAGTATTTACCATAATAAAACAACCTTAGAGTGGGCACTGTGTCAGAAGTCAAAGGGATAATGATGATATGCCTGTGAATGAGGAGTGTTTTGCTGAGAGCCAAGCCCCTTTCCAAGTTGATGCTAAGCGAATCCCAAGTAGAAAATCTCATACAATTTTTATGACTGAGGGGCAGCACTATCCCAGTAACTCTTGACTTTATCATTACAATTTTAAATTCAGCTATTGCCCATTGTAATATACAAAACAGTTTCCATGGAAATATAAAGTAGAATTGTTGGCCCATTTGAAACAAGCAGATGGTTAATAAAGGGGGAAGGATGGAGCCAGAGGCACTCATGGGATTTCTCCATTTTCACCAGTTCACCAAGAAAATACCTAAAGTCAGCTTCAGCACTGCAGCCAACTTTTGGATGAGTTGGCTAGAAGGACATAAACCAGTAATACTATTATGCTGGCTTGCTTTGTATGTATAGTAAATAAGATGTTATATTTTCGTCTAAACATTCTAAAACCTTTAAAAATAAGTCATAAGAGAGCATATAGGGAAACACAGGATGTTTTCTCACAGTCATATTGTACTCACAGACAGACATGTGGCAAAAATCTCACAAGGAGTTATTAGTATTTTGAAAGTAACCTCTGTTCTGAGAAGTCCAAATTTCCTCAAATGATTAAATATTCTAGAATCATAGAATATCTCAAGTTGGAAAGGACCCATAAGAATTATCAAGTCCAACTCCCTGCTCCTCACAAGACCACCTGAAACCAAACCATATGACTAAGAGCGTTGTCCAGATGCTCCTTGAACTCTGACAGGCTTGGTGTTCTGACCACTTCCCTGGGGAGCCTGTTCCAGTGCCTGACCAACCTTTGAGTGAAGAACCTTTTCCTAATGTCCAATCTGAACTTCCCCTGACGCAGCTTCATTTCATTTCCTCATGTTCTACTGCTGGTCATCAGAGAGAAGAGATCAGCACCTGTCCGTCTGCTGCCCATCACCATCTTGGTTGCCCTCCTCTGGACACACACTGCACACAGTGCTCCAGGTGGGGCCACACCACTGCACTGTAGAGTGAGACAAACACCTCTGTGGCCCAGCTGGCTCTGCAGTGCTCTCCAGCCTCTCATCCCCCAGTCTATGTGTGTTAACAGGACTGCCTCATCCCAAGCAGAGAATCCTGCACTTGCTCTTCTTAAATTTCATGCAGTTGGTGATTGCCCAGCTCTTTAGTCTATCCAGAATTCCTGGTGAGGCCTCTACCCACAAGGAAGTCCAAAGTTCCTCCTAGTTTAGTACTATCAGCAAAGTTAATTAATATACATTCAACTCCTGCACCCAGATCATTAAAAAAACCCCACAAAAACATTAAAGAGCACTGGCCCTAAACTTGAGACAATATGTTGACTAATATCTTGGTCAATCTCTTATCTGTGATTATATATATTTACAACTCGAGCAAAATCAGAAAATTCAAATTATATTTTGCCTTTTCCACAACTGGACAAACATAGAATAATTTCTGCTATGAATACTTGTACATGCTTTGAAAGTAGTGTTCTGCCACCTCTGAATGAGCTTGAGTGACACATCAGTCGCTGTGAGCAAAGGTGCCATCGCCATCACGGACCTTGTGATTCAGGACCCAGCCTGCTTTGATGACTAGTTCGGTTTGGGTTTTGGTGTTTGGGTTTGTTTGTGGTTTTTCGTGTGTTTTTGTTTTGGTGGTGGTTTTGTTTGTTTGTTTGTTGTTTTCCCAGAACATCCCATTGCTGTCTCTCCTTCTCTTCAAGCCACAGTTCTCCTATACTGGGAAAGGAGTGTTCAGTATCTTAATAGCACAAACATTTAACCATCTCTTTCCTCCAGCTTCTTCCCCAGTAACTTGATTTCAGTATTCACTGAAAACAACCACAACAGATCATGAATGTACTGAGCAAACTGATTTTAAAATCTAAATAAAGCCCTCATGCTGTTATAATAATTTAGCATTTATCGACAGTTCTACAGGCTTGATGGCAATACTAAATTGTTGAGAAGAACCATTATAAGCTCAAGGAAGACATATTAGCTCAAGTGTGGGGTAGTGAAAGCAGATACAGCTAGAACAAATATAAGTAAGTGGTAAGTAACAAAAGATGTTATTAACGTGTCTAGATCTGACGCAGGAATGTAGAAGAAGAACTAAAGCACTGAGGTAGGGTCAAGGACACCATGGTTTCACAAGAATCTAGGAAAAGCAGTGTGTTCAAAAGATTCCCCAACACAAATCTTTCTGATTTTTTTCCCTCATCATATTTGCTTTTTGCCACCTGTGACTCTTGGTTGCCTGAATGGTTTCGCAGTATCTAATATGTTAAGGTATTGCTTAAAGTTTAACTAATGTTTTCCAATCATTTTCCAGTTTTCTGATGAATTTGCCTGCCAGAACCACTTTTTAGCAGATAGTAAAATAATTGAGCATTGAACATCTGTTTGGATTTGTTGTGGATAAATACTGAATTGGATAGCCACAAAAATGTGATTTATTATTGCTAGTAGCTGTTTTTCTGCAGAAAAAAAAATTGCTACCTACAAAATTAATTTACCTTTTTATCATTAAAAACTGACAGAGAATAATATAAAAAGTATGGACTCCTCAATTCTGTGAAATCCTTGGCATGAAGAGATGGAATAAGTTTTTTGGGTTTGCTTATTTTCTCTCACTTGCCATTTTTGAGTGAGATTTTGGGAGATATCCATCTTATATCGTTATTTTTTTAGCCAACATTTTGACATTTTTTCTGCCTTGGATAGATATGGGATTTGGTGCATAAATACATCCCATTCTTTAGAGAATTAGTCTTTTTTAGGTATACAAACCGAATCATTTCACGTATTCCAAATTTAGATCTGATGTGTATACATCTAAAGCCTTGTTTTCTACAGATTGATTAACTCAGTTTTTGCAACATATCATAATGTAGAAATCAGAAACTCCACATTTGGAAATGGCTTACATCTGTACAACACTAAATCCTGCATTCTGAATACCAGCTTCAGATTAACATGAGACATTGTGAAATCTCTTTCAAAATACATGTTCAACAGCAAAGGTATAAACATTTATATAGAGAAGTTTTTGTAGGACTGTTAATCTAAACACAAATGCTGTGCTTCAAAAGCTCAGTTCAGTTTAAAAAGTGATCTCTCTAAAGAATTTGAAAATTAAAATGTCTGCATGTTGAAACACATTTAATTTAAAATGCTTAAAAATAAGTAACAATCATCTTATTTTTCTGTGTGATACAATTACGGAATAATAAGGAGGAACATTTTTGAAGTATATTTAACAAGTAGCTTGTTTCAGCCTGGATATTAGCTTGATTTACCATCTGCAGAATTACCAATAACATGATGCATTTATTACCCGTAAAAGCTATTAGCAGGTCATTTTGTTCAGTTCATCATATGTGTCTTGAGACACAATCTGGCGTCTAACAGATTTTCATACATTGATGTCACAGAGAATCAGACTGTTCTTTAATTGATTGTTTCTTGCTAGACTACTTTGATTAAAACAGGTTGTGCTATTTGCTTTTAGTTCTACATTTCTCTACTTTAAATGCATGCCCAGGAAAGGCAGAAAATATTCTTATTTCCCTGGATTTGTCTAATTCAATGTGTATGTGATAATTCTTGTAATCGAGCTGTTTAAAAACCGTTCCAGTTATTCTAAACCCATTACTCCCTTCCCAATTAATACAATCTACACAATGTTTTAAAAGCTATTCATCTTTCCAGGCCAAGTTGTTAGAGGATTGTTAGATCTTAAGCCTTGGAGACATGAGTGCATACAGAGGAATGGCATCTAAAGAAAATGTTTTTTTTCCTTTAATTTACTGAGGGCACGCTCATAAGCTGGGCTCTAGCAGCAGGAAAAGAGGTAACTGTTCTGTATAACAGGAAACAGCAGAATATCTGTGGACATTTTGCTTGGTGCTTCATTTGAAATCATGGTTTCATCTGGCCCCCAAAGGCCAGTTCTGTGCTCTGTGGGGAATAGAATACAAATTATGCGGTTTATACTTTTGTTTCTTTAAGAAGCAGTAATTTGAAATAACACTAGATATGACAAGGACATAAACATGAAAAATTGAAAATAAAATAGCACTATTTTTAAGTTTAGCAAGTGCAGAATTCTACCCAAAATATTACAGTTAACAGAATTCAATATATGATTTGGACTGTGGTAGAGGCATTTTTGTTTCTTTTTCTTTTTCATTTGGCACTAAAACTCTCAGCTGATTTAAATAGATATAATTACCTAGCAATTAATAGATTTACGTCATGTTACATTGTCTAAGGATTTCTTCTTTTTTTTAATGCTAAACTCTATTATCTGCTTATACTAATGATATATAAAAAAATTAACTCCATGAAAAAACACTGTTATAGCCAAGGTAAGACTGAAGTGGTGCATAAAACTTATACTTTGTCCTTTTGCCCTAAGATGCAGTTTATCCTGCATGACCTTTTTTCATGCCACACCACTTTTGTTGTTTATAGTTATTATGCATGTTGGCACTGAATATGAATTGCCTACAAATCCAAAGGGTATACCTACCTGAAGTAGGGTGGATCAACTGTAAACCTAAGCTCCTGAACACAGAGATTTTTCATTCTTACTTACACAATGTATAGGTTCTTTGGAATATGATGAATATAGAAAAATATGGAAAAAATATATGGAAGTTAAACATAATGATTTTTTGGACCTCTTTTTCTTTTTACTGAAATTATTGACTGTAACATGAAGAAGGATTTTCTATGTTCCTTATCATATACTACATGTAATAATCTGACTCCAGAGACAGAAGCTGCACTATTTATTACTATGTGATAGAAAACACCTAAAGGGAAAAGAATTGAAAGAAAATCAAACAGAGGGAGAGAAAAAGAGAGAGAGAGGAGGGAGGGGCAAAACTTGCATCCTGATGAGCTACACTTTCCCTCATCACAGATACAAGGTCAATATTCTCCTTCCCTAAAGCTTCAAATCCTATTCCTAAATAAAGTTACAGTAATACTTGGAGAACTGTGCAATTTTTTTTTAATCAAGACTGCATGAACACAGAGGTACTGCAAAAGCCTAGTGCTACCTGTGCTAACTAATCTTTTTGCATTTTCAGACCTACTGCATACATACATAAACAGAAGACACCACGGTTGGTAAGAAGCCACATTTAAGTTTAGAAGTATCTTAAACTCTAGTTGAAGAGAATGGAAATTAGTCACATATAATGGGAAAGATCAATTCGGAAAACACAGACATCTACCAAGGCCTTGAAATCATCCTACTTTCTCTTCCCAGCCTGACACTGGACAATTGCATCTGTACCATCAAGTTAGTTGGTTTTCAAATAGAAGTTGAGTGCATGCTGTGGTGTAACATACCTGTCCTGGCAATGACAGCAGAGTCTAGGGCTCAGCTTTCTCAGGGGTCCTTGGCTCCCACCAGTTATATAATGGAAATATTCAGAAAAGACAATACCCTTCAAACTTACAGTTGCAGCCACAGTAACACACAGAGCTCACCAATGGTTAGTTCCCTGCAAACAGGGGAAAAGAAGCTCTTCCACGTATACTCTGTTCCATACCACTCTTTTCGAGGCTATTTGAAGGAACACGAACATAACTCACGTGGTTCAATGCATGCATAAAGCGTAAATACTTTTTAGAAAGCGTTTGGAAAACACGATTGGAATGAGCCAGTGGTTTGCACCAACAGGACAGGGAGCAATGGCAGGGGAACAAACAAGCAAGAAAAAGTATGAGAGTAACAAATGGCATAAGATCCTTCAGGGAAGGAGAAGATGGAAACGCATTTTCTAATACAGGATGGGAATAACAAAGAAAGAAGCAAAAAGGTCAGAGGGATGTATGGATAGGACCTGAAGTGAAAGCACTGTATGCACAAGGAGGGGCATGAAGTAGAGAAGCAGTCAGCACAGGGCAAAGAAAATGTAGTCAAAACTGTCATTGCTTTTCCAAATGTTGAAGATCCCTGCTTTGACAAATGTTGAGCTGCTTCCTTTCCAGAAGACTTCACAAACTAGTCACCCAAAGGAGAGGAAGAACTACCACCTAGGTCCTTAATGGTTGCTTGTCTATGTTTCCAGAATGATCATTTGCTTCAGTGAGATCTTAGTCATCCTCACACCCACATGTAAAGACCTTTATTTTGACTGCTTGTGTACCTTCTCCTCACCACTGGAGAATCTTAACTTCCCCAACCCACTTTCTTCTTTTGTAGCTTAGTCAATGGGCAAAGCTAATGAACAGAGTAGAATGCAAATACAGACAAGATCTTGCATCTTTAATAATAATAATTAAAAAATTATCGAGTTCCCATGGCTATTCTGGTTACCATTACATCTGAAAGGTGGGCCTCTTGGAGTGAAATACTCCTGTAAAGCCCAAAGCTTTTTGCATCACTAAGCTCTGAGTTCTGCAAATATCTACATCTTCTGTCATGTATGAGGGTGCTTATATTACTCTAACCTAAAACTGCGCTTGTGCAGAGATGGCATGCTTATACAGTCCACATGATGACCTCTTTATTGAAAACCATTTTATTTCTATTTAAGATGCAATAAGAGGTGGCACGATGTTCTTGCACTCTTCCTTTTTTTTTTTTCCCTCTCTCTTCCTCCTACCCCATTTTCCTTTTGCATTTCTTTTATCTGGCTTACAATGTAATTTTTCTCCCTGGGAATGGTTCTGAATAAGAATGGCAATGGCAACCCTCTACACTACACAGAAAAATAAAAAATGTAATTAATATGAATGTACACAGACATACACTTTTATTCTTTTAGTTACAAGTCTATTTAAATCTCCAAAAGGGTAAAACATTACTCCTTTATTATCCCACTGCTAAAAAAATAAGAACAGCTAAATAAATGAAACCTTACATTTTTTAGGGTGTCTCTAAGCCTCTCAAAAAGACAAAGTATTTTACAGTCTGTAGAGGATTAGAAAACAGCATCGCTAATTACTGACATGCAACCATCTCTGGTGAAGAGCTTGTCATTTATTCCAAGTGGACATACATCATGTCAATTCTTTTTCGTGGGTGGTGGTGGGGAATATTATGAGCAACAAATCTTCCTGAAAATACAGAGAAAACACAAATACACAGATTGCAATTACAACAGTATGGAAAATGACAAGAAGACAGAAAAGCAATGCCACATCTCTTGCAAAAAGTGCTGTGAGCCTTCAGCAACCACAAGCTGCTGGACCTCACTCTTGCTTCTGAGCTAAAACACGAACCTCGGGAACAGACTTGCTGAGATTTTAACTCGGCACATACTCAGAGGAAAGAGTGCCACCTACTGAGAGCAGACATTGAAACATGGCTTATCCTTCCTGACTCAAAACATTCTCCCTCTTTTCTTCCTAACAGGTAAAAAGCCACGAGTATGCTTTAATATTCCAGTCTAGATGTATTTATATGTTTTGTGAAATTTCAAAATAAAGAAAAAATCCCATACAGGGCATGACAATAATTCAAGATTCAGATTCAAAGACCTCAACAAGCCAATGTGATTTTGGACAACTGGGTTAACCACTGAGATGACAACATCATTTCTGTGGGTTTGACTCCTGGCCAGCAGTAGGACATAAGCTAAGAGGCAGAGGATGAGTCAACTGCAGCACCAAAGTTAAGGAGGAGCGAAGGAGTTACCAACATCAGACATTTTTGAGAAAAGTGGAATAAAACAACTGGCTTATCTAGCAAAATATGTATTTCATCACTTTCTGAAGATATTTATAGTGTGAGCAGTGGTCTTTCTATCCAACAGTGTGAACAGGTCATCAATGAGCTTGTTTTTACAATTGTAGTCCCTGTTCACTTTCTCCAGTTTTATGTATCATTGCATCATCATTGGCAAAACAGACATACGAGCAGGATGTTTTATATGGGATTAAGCTGCACAGAAGTAATGGTGTAGAGATGGCCCCAAATTACTAATTGCTGGCAGCGTGCTTGACTGCACTCACCAGTATTATCTGGTTCGTGAATACAGTTCCACTACTTTTAAAAAATATTGTGCTCTTGCAAGAAAAAAAATATTGTTTTGGGCATACAAAACATTTATGGGACAATCCAGCGTCAGTGCAAAGAGCAGAATAGGGTAGAAAGGGGAAGCACAAGGGAGAGAACAATTTTGGAAGAAGAATGCACTGGCGATAAGAGGCGTAGTGCTGCTTACTTCTGCAAAGCTGCAGCCTTTCTGTGCCCTGCACGCTCGCCGGCAGCGGGTCAGGGGGCAGCGCCTTCACATGCTAACATAAGGAAAATCAATTTCAGTCCTCAGCGGACTCAACTACCGGAACAAAATGCAACCCAAGGAATTGCTCTATGGCACTTCACATACTTCTGGCATGATGCAGGCAGCCCACCACTTCCAAACCCTGCACTGGTTCTAGAGCAGCCTGAGAAAAAATACACGCTTCTGTGAAGTTTCTGGCTTCACAGATACACTAACGTACAGCTTTAGATTCGAAGCTGTTCATGAAAATGTAGAACCAGGTCTGTGGATCTAAACTGATTCTTTGGTCAAACACAGCTGTTTATTTCTTTAAGATACACACTAAAACACACAGAGTAAACTAAGGAGCTAACAGAATTGTAAAGCCTAGCCTTTATATTTTCGTAAAAGGAGAAACAAAACCAAGCTCATTGTTTCTTTAACACTTGAGTACGTTCTACACACGACCAGCCTTTCTGTGCCTCTGTCTTGTGGAGGGAAAATTCTTGTCAGCCCTCCCAATAACCACAAAACTGAAAAGGACTCCCTCTTTTCAGTTATTGCTTCTTAAGTTCTAGCAATCGTTGGGCCCAAGATAAAAGCAGAAATTAGAAGGGTGAAAAAAGCAGGGAGGAAGGATAATACTTATCCTGGAGAATTTACAAACAGATATTGCTTTGCTATTCTAGCTTGCTTAAAACAATTTTAACTTACCTTGAACTCTAA
This sequence comes from Pampusana beccarii, assembly GCA_013399365.1. Lineage (NCBI taxonomy): Eukaryota > Metazoa > Chordata > Aves > Columbiformes > Columbidae > Pampusana > Pampusana beccarii. Next base: position 1,694,790 of record VWYH01010736.1, read on the forward strand.
GATAATTCGTGCGTGGGTTGTTATGATTGTGCTTGGACCTCATCCAATGTTAGAGAAACTAGTCAAGGATAATTCACCCAGTATTACCCACATAAATCAATGAAGTTCAACATCCAGTCATGAAAGCAAGCAGTCTGACTAACTGGGCAAAATTTCTGTGTTGGCACTAAAGAGCTGCTGCTTGCTGTTTGAACTCGCCCATCATAGACCTGTCTGCTTACAGTGTGCTCCTTGCCAGGAAAGGCGGCGGCTCCGCTCAGTGCCATTCCCCGGAGCAGCAGCCAGGCGGCCGCGGCTTGAGGATGCTGGCCTGGCCTGGCCTGGGTGCCGGGGCCCGGCCCTGGCAGGCAGTTCCACACTTTGTCAGCAACAGTTGCTGTGGTCCAGCTGCAGACTGACCCATCCTTCCTCATAAAACGCCACGTGATATTTGCACAGAATGCGGTACAGCTGTGTTTACGTACATAAGGAAACTGGATAACGACTCCTAATAATAACATAGGCAGCCTGAATTATTCCGGAGGAGCAGCGTTAAACGCAAGCTGCTTGTTTACTGTCATAACTAAGATACATATTTGAGCACCCAGTTAACACCATGTACTGCTAGAGATCTGTAGGTCACCTAGAGAAGAAAATGTCATACTTCTTTTTACACTACCAGGTTCAGCAGAAGACTGTTCGATCTCTGCAAATTTCAAGCTATCTGCTTCAAAATGCCAGAGATTTGTATTTACTTTTCCTCATGCACAGTGGCCCTACTGTTTCCAGCAGGACCTGCCAGACACTGTCCACTAGTTCACTAACAAGGCTCTCCACAGGGTAGGAAAGTCCGCTGTGACTCTCATCAAATCAGGGTGACAGACTAATCACACCGGGAATGCCGTGTATGAGAGCACAGAAATGGGGGGAATATCCCCTGCATGTGTTTTGCGTCCATTAGAGCAGTTTAAAGGAAATGCTGTGTCAGTGTTTTTGATGTATCCAGGGACTGAATGTAAACAACATGGTACAACTCTAGAAACTGCCATCATAAAATATTTTAAGAGGCAGAGTAGAGTAAAATAAAATAAAAATGTCTTTTTATGTGATATCTCAGAGTAATTCAGGATTTATGATACCTTAACCTTTAGAATCCAAAATATTAAGCTATGTTTCTTAGAGATAATAACTCGGTTGTCCCTCACTTATGTGTCTTAGATAAAAGCCTACTGCCACAGAATCCATGAATGCTCAAATACCCTTGCGGGCCTTTAGTAGTAAATCTTATGGAATAGCTTATGGCCAATGTAATGGCCCACAGTAGCCTGCGAATATCATGAATTCTAATAATACTTACATCAGTAGAAACATGAAGTAATGTCTCCATTGTAATTAAATGATGTATTTAGAGCAGTGCACTAAATGGTCCCCTAGTGTGTTGGTGATATATTCTAATAGTCTTCTCTTTACAGCCCCACACGGTAATATTCATGCTTTATTCTGGAGGGCTTTGCTTCTTACTGAACATTTGAATTGCAACATTAAGTGGTAAAGTGGATTACAGCAGACCTCCATGAATATGGATTCAGATCAAGAATCTAAGTGCTTAAAAAAATAAAATGTTACTATTTAAGCAGAATGATTACCAAAACATTTTGATACAGAGGGATGTCATGGGTTCTTGCTTGCTTGCTTGCCTTTTTTTTTTTTTTTTTTAACACACATCCTGGACCCAGCTCAAATTTGCTGCAATTAAGTACTGTTCAGGCAGAGACATCTGAGTTTAATTCACCTAAGTAATTTGCACTGCAGTTATTGAATTTAATTTTGGTTATTTAAGGCATAAATTCATTTTAATAATTATGCTACTACTATATTTTAAATGTAATTCTGAAAAGATTCAGACTACAGTACATTGTCAGCTCATAAGACTGCTGCTGATCATAAATGGTTGATATTTATAAAAGGAGTATCTGCTGCTTCAGAGAGAGAAAATAATCTCTTTTCTGCTTATTAGGTAGCAACAAAAATGTTCATTTATGTATTTCTACTCTTTATTTTCCCAGTAAATCAGCCAATAATGTAACTGCTGGAGGTACTAAAGGCCTGAGGCAAAGCTAAGGGCACTTCAATATATCCGGGCATAGTCAGAAATTGTGGAATATTAGGAAGCATATTATAGCATATGTAAAACTATGGCTGACATCTCATTATGAAGCAATGTTTTGTATTGTTTTTAAAGAAAAGCTGATTTTAGTATTTGAAAGAAAAGAATCAGAATAAACCCATCTATATCAATAAGAAGTTTTATTAAAAGTTCCATTCACTCACTGTATCTCAGCTTTTCCAATAATTGCTTGTGAAATACTCTTTCCTTGTGGCACTGATACTAAACAAGCAACGTTTTCAGAACAGTGCTCAAAATAAGTTCTCTAGGAATTCATGCATATCATATATCGATTTTCACATGATTAAGCATTAGTTACCCATGCACAGTGTTGCTTGTCTTTATTTGAGTCTTCCAATATTTCTGTTATGTAGTGCTTTCTGGATATTAATGTAGGAAAACTCCAGAGATACTTTTTTGTTGTTTGTTTTGGAATTTTGTTGTTGTTGTTGTTGTTTGAGGTTTTGGGTTTTGTCTAATTCAGGGCCACTGGGTAAAACAGTAGTGTAGTTCTCACAGCCTCCAAGTTCCAGAAATGAATGAGCTCTGCAGCTAGAGAGACCTACAGTAGGTCGTGTATTGTGACTTAGCACAGAGAAGACTCATCCTACTGAAAATGTGCCCGGGTTGCCTGGCCATTTTCGCAGTTTATTTGGCTAGAGCTTTCCTTGGATGGTACATTCATGGGCACCTTCACTTCACATTTTGGAAAGACCAGTTTGACCTTAAATTTCCAGGAACAGATCATCCAAATCTAGACACAGCCACTGTAGAGCAAGCTGCTGAATGAAGAAACTCTTGTACATCAAAAATGCTTTAACCTTTAGAAAATAATGGCTTGAGCTTGCATTCAGAAAAGCTTTAATCCTTCCTGCTCTAGCTCTAAATTTTACCTGTTCCTAGAAGTGATCATTTTTAAGGTTTAAAAGTATTCTGTTCACATTTCTCTAATTTTCAGGTGCCTATGCCCTGGCGCTTTCTGCCTAAAGTAGAGGTGCCAAGATAAGGTGTTCTGACAGTGTTCCCAGATGAGTGCTGAGTTGATGACAGCAGAAGGTTTTGTTAACAAAAGCAGATTTTGTGAACTTTGTTGNTGGGCTGGCAGTTCTTTTTTTGTTTTATGTTGTTTGGGAGGGGGGGCTCTTTGGTTTTGGTTTGGGTATTGTTGTTTGGGTGGGGGTTTTTTGGGTTTTTTTTGGTTTTGTTTGCTTGTTTGTTTGGGGGTTTTTTTTGGTTTTTTTTTTGTTTGTTTTTCTTCTTCCCTTATGAACTAGTCAATTTTGCAGCCATAAAAGGTCTGGATAAGATATAACACTTCTCTTGTTAATGCAGGTTATCATGAACATCTTTCACAACTGCATATACCCTTCCAGTGTAAGACCTTGGTCAGTGGGATGCTGGAGCCCATATGAAGGCAGGCAGGGAAGGAGTAAATGTAACACAAAGGCAGCTGAAGTAGATGATGTGTCATGCTCTCAGGAGTCTGCCTAAGGCAAGTTTGGTTTTTGGCTTACCAGAGCTCCAGGTACTTGACATCCGTCACTAAGAGAGTCCCTGGTCACAGGTGGGAGACTCAGGAAAGAAAGTATTGATTCTGGACATATTTTAATTTTGTTAGAGTACTCCCAACAAGGCAAACTGGAGAAGGATCATTTTAGTCAAAGCAGATAATTGTCTTTTTTGATATTACCCCAAGGGAGGTCTAGCTGCAAACCAAGCACTGAGTATTCAAAACCCTTTGGCCCAAGATACTCTTTTTAAAGAGACTGAGGACAATTGCTTAGGATGAACTGGAGGTCATGGTGTGGGTAACAAAATCACAGGAAAGATCTAAACATCTCATCAAAGATCAAAAACATTTCAAGCTTCACAATCAGGATTCCTGGCAGAGGATAGATCTGACCTTCAGCCAGATTATACTGGGGCAGGAGTCCCAGTTTTCTCTGACTCCTGAGTGTTTAGGAAACTAATTCACTACCTACACATTGAATAGCCCCAGTGGTATTCCTAGGGTAATTTCAATTAGGTGCTGCCAAAGGGAAGTTCATCTGTCTAGGAGATAAGGTATTTTATGGAGTTAGTCCAAGGCAGTGATATTACATGCTAAATATATTTTAAAATACCTCATGCTTTCCCATATTGCCTTCAAAATGAAAAATACATATATATCATCAATTTAGTAGAATGATATAACTTAAATAACTGAAATTAAAATCTAACAACATAGGTAAACACTAATAAATCATCACATTTTATAAACTGTTAGGGTTTTTTTTGGATAACAGATGAGAAGAAGTAGCACTGTAACTCTTTTCCGCCATAAATAAGGAGCAAACATTCATCCTGGTTTCATTAAAATACAAAAAATAGTAATACTTTCCAAAACTTATCTGATCAGCCATATACAGTTCCTGTTTAGATCTTAGCAACAGAGAAAGAAACAAATGAATTATCGCTTCTTGGTTTTGTCAATAGGTTAACACGCCAAAAAAGTTACTTCTTTGATCTCCACATAATATTTAAAGGCGTTATTTAAAAGCATTTTTCTAGATCGTATTCCAACATTTGCACAGTTCATATAGTTGAATTTCCAACAGTTCTGGGAAAAATAAAAAGTGTTGCCAGGCAGAAGACTGTGTACAAGTGTAAAAACAGGAAAAGAAAAAGCTGACCAGTCTTCAAGGAATAACAAGTTCAATTACCAGCTGAACTGTCATCTACATACAGAAGAACTACTGTGATAAAATAGCTAGGAAATTCCCACCTAAAGCCACAAAAAGTCTCCTTAATTTCAACCTCTGTTTTGAGAAATTTTTATAATGCCATAATGTTTTAGGCACTCTATGTGAAACACAGCTGTGCCATCAAGCTTAGTCAATCAGCCCTCCAAAGTCTGTGCACTATAACTGTTACACCCAAAATACATGCTTCACCTTCAGGAAAACTTGTGAGATACTTTACTAGAACAGCAACTAACACATTCTGGCTGTGATTTACATTTATTTTTTATTTTGATAATAGAATTCTCACCTTTGTTACTAGTGCCACTGATGCTGAGCTTGGTCGGGGGTGACTGCGAAGCAATAAATCCTACCACAGTACTATTTCTTCTTCTCTGTTGTGTGATGATAGAGTTATCACAAAGCAGAACTGCTCTAGAATTACAAAATCTTGACCTACTCAATAATCCCAAAGAAAACAGCTGGAAGGAAGGACAGTTTAACAACCTGAGGTAGGAAAACAACAAAGGCCACTGAGATCTCCGTAGCGAAGGATGGGGTGGATGGGAAGGGTTGAGGCCAACGGTTGTGGAAATGAATCTGAAGCCCATCTCATGGAAGATTTTAAGTTGTATGGCACCAAGTTAGAATTCAAAAGGCTGCTAAAATGCATTTAAAAAAAAATAATTAAGATGTATAGTTTGTCTGTTAAACTGGAACTGGTTTGGACCCAAATCGCAAATTTCAGGGCTGCCTGAAAAATCTTCCAAGCAGAAAAGCAGCCATAAGAGCCAAATTCTCAAAAATAATGAGAAAGGGACAAGAAAGGTGGTTTCCTTGTCTTCGTTTTTCTGGTTGTTCTGAAACATCAACAGCTGTTCTGTATTTAATTCTCAAGATCTTACGTACATACTAAAAGTAATTAACCAGTTAGTAGCACTGCATTGTCCTCAGAACAAATGAATAAAAATGCAGACTGGAAGATACAACCAAGCCCAAATGTTACACTTACTCATTGAAAATCTTCATGGCCTGATTTCTGCCAAGTAAATTGCATTTAGCAGTCCAAGAAGCCGTTCACTATACCAAAAATTATTTATATTTTCATTATTGCTTTCTACAGCTTAACTAAAAGACATTACACAACAAAAAGTAAAATATCTTGTAAAGGATTGTAAAATGATGGAGAGCTATATCCAGTGAACCTTTCAAATACAACACCAACAAAGCAGAGACTCAGTGTCAGATTTATCATCTAAGTGGCGCACCAGAACAAAACTATGAATGAGATTTGATTTTAGTTACCACATCCTGTAAGCTTTTAGACTTTTACTGACACGAAAAACAAGACCATTAAGTTTATCAAAGTTTTTTCTTACGAGAATACTGGTGGTGGAGACTCAGGGTTGTGATAGCCTGGTAGCATTCAATGGGCAAAATTTGGGTATCTAATTGTGCTGTGTGTGGTGGCTCTAACCAGTCCTATTAAGTCTTTTCTGTGATAAGCATCACAGTCGCATAAAATCATGTGTGTTATGTGTGGATAGGTTTGTACATACACGCATCTTAGAGGTCATAACACAATTTATCGGATGCAATATCTCCAAACTCATAGTTTCTTTACAAATATTCACAATGTTAGAGATAGGTGACCCGGTTCAGAAACATGTGAACAAGGGGGATACTCACATAATTACTAGTGTGTATTTTGCTACATGCCAATAACAGGTCAAGTAGTTCAGACATGTGATTATGACTCTGTGCTTCCTGTATATTTATCCCCTGGTTCCCTTGTGCATCTGTTATTTATTTAAGTACTTTTTTACTGTTAGCTTTAGAGATATTTGTGCTGGTGAGCATCTTTTCCATTAAAGACCATACAGAGGAAAAATTAATGTAGCAAGAAATACTGGGACATTAGATAGTGCAACAAGAGGCTGAAGCACATTTCATCAAGACTAAAGCATTGAACATTGTATGAGGTATAAAAATAGAATGAGCTGGTAAGTCTGACTTTCTCATACTGTGTATTTCAATAAGCAATTTGTATATATACTCCATTAGGATGTAAGAGCCTAACACTGAATTGAAGTAGCTAAACCAATTCGTTTTTTCAATAACAAGGCAATTATTTCATGGCAAATGACTACAAATTTAAAGCACAAACTGATAACTATATATACATATGTATAAATGTAGTAAAATCTAAATGAAGCTAGCTCCGCAATGATCTCTTATAATAAAATATTATGTATATTTGAATGAACATTGAGTAAGCAGCAAGGTCTCTCAAGTGCACAGATCTTTGTCTTTGAAGTAAGAAGTTCAGCAATGCATCTAAATACAGTCATTGCAAAGCTTCGTATACACTCTTTAAATTACTTTTGTTTTCATTTTTAAACACCCATTTTGTAGCTAATTTAATAAAGTAGTTGAAATTTAGGGTATAAAACTCAGCGTTGCTTAGTGTAGGATGAGGGGGCAGTTAAAGGTCATTTCATTAGAGGTGAAAGACAGAAAAAAATTGCAGAAAAAGTATGTTGAAAATCTTTTTTCTGCCGTTTCAATTTCAATCTGACAGGGACTTGGCAGCTAACAGCAAAATCTGGGAAAGCCATGAACAAGGTTCAAAGCTGCTTTTTAAACGATAGCAAGCAGAAAAAAAGAAATGTGGAAAATAGAGCCTTACTCTTTTTTTCTCCCCCTGTACTAGATTAGGACAAACATGGTATACCAGGGAAGGGTTTGAAGACTGCACAGTCCTGCTCTTGCCATTGATCAATACTTTAAAAAAGATTGTTTTCCTGCAAGAGACAAATGACAGTATTACATATAACCAAACATTGTTTACCTATCCAACAGGGAGAAAATGAAAATGTCTTTAAGTGCTTTTGAACATATAGACATTCACATACACAGAGAAATGTCACAGAATAAACCAGTGTAGATCAAGATGGTGACCAGCAGAACTATGAATCAATGCTTTCCACAGAAGAAAATAAACAAGCAAATAACAGAAAAGGGAAAGTGTCACAAGCCCCACTTCAAATTGACTGCTTTATTTTAATTTGTTAATGGTTCATAAAACGCTGGAAATGTGCTGTTACATATTAATATTTCATTAAATAAAACCTCTCAATAGCAGGTTCTTTAGCTTGAAGCAGGGCAAAGCTGCTGACATACCAGTAAGTCTCCAGCATTTTATTGGAAGTATTTCATCCTCTACCTCTAGAAAAAAAACATTTTGAACCTTATGCATTCACACAGTTCTGTCCCTTTTAGATTTGTCTGCATAGCTTCTCAGTCAGATGTATTTGTTTCTCCTTAGAGACTTATTCATATAACAAAGATTACAGCACCTCCTCAGCTTTAGCATAGCTCTTCAAGTTCTATGGCCCTGTCCAGACAAAGCAGATAAATAGAGAAGGCCAAACTACAGGGTCAGTTAAGTGGGTGATGGAGAGGGACAGTGGTTTGATGGGGGTAAGTACTCCATTGCAGTCATTTTAGACACTGATCATTAATTAAGTTTCAAATGTGTTCAATAACTCAGTTATTCCTGAGTTTGTTTTTTTATTGGAAGGGAGGATGAGATCTTCCTATGATGAAAGCGATTGAGATCACAACCGTGTGCTTTATGTATCTCATATTTCAGAAGATTCAAAGTCTGTAAAAAAAAAGGAAGTTCATACAAAAGAAAGATCAAGCAGGACCAAATTGAAAACTAGGCTTTCATAAGCTTAGCTCTGAAAGGAACCTTAGCTACTGCACCCGGAGTATCGCAAAAGCATCAACTGTACTCATCAAGGATGAAAAGGAGACTGGAATAGACAACAGATGCACCCCATATGAAACCAGTTTGTGAGATAAACAAAGAATGTGTTAGCAGGGAAAATGTATTAAGCACCTATGAAGGTGCTTAAAGAAGCTAGAACCACTGCTTACAAAACTTCAGTACTCAGTGATTGACAAGGATTATCCTTAGAGTATTTCGGAAAAATGGAGAAGCATTTGTCCACAGCTTTGGAACTATTTACAGTGGAGAATAGATGGTTTGCAGAAGCCACCAAGAGTTTTAATTACTTTCATGTTTATTAATGGTAACTACAGAAAAATAACAACTTATTGTTTACTTACTAACCATCAGATAACTTTAAATTTTACAACTAAACCTCTTTCCAAAGACACAAAAAACCCCAGAACTTAAGCTATGAACGTGAATATTACTGGGTTTTTTTCTGTTTCTTTACAAAATGGTTGTACCACAAAGCTATTAATGTATGTCTACTCCAGATTCCTATAGTATCACTCATTTAGTAAGAAGGCTCCTTTAATATCAATCTGCATTACTTGCTTAAAGTAGTTCTGCAAAAAATATCTCTTTTGTGATGGATAACACCAAAACATTGAAGAAGTCTGAATTAGTTTTCCGAATGGCTCTTCTTTAGCATATCCCCTTCGAAACTACTTCCTATCAGGCAAAAGCAAATTCCTCAAGAAGTCAGTCCACCATCTTTTGACGAGGATCCATCTGCACTGACGTCTTATTAAAAAGGAAAACCCTACTATTAAAGCCAATATTTCTATTATTTGCGTTTCATAAGAATATTTTTCAAAGTGGATTGTACAGGGTACTGCTTGTCTTCGGACCATCTGTCTGCCATTCATGGGCTATTGCTGTTCAGAGGCAGGTAGCTGGAGCTGCTATTAGATGGATGTGGAAGCTGCTGACAGGCTGTTTTCAGGAAAAGGGTTCTGTCCCAACTCCACTTTCACCATCAGCTCTTTGCATACCCTCACAGGTTTATTTGACATTTGCTATGTCAGAAGAGACCACTGACATCCTGTATAATACAAGTTATCTAATTTCACCCAGTTATGCCTGCACAGTCTTCTATACAGTGGTGGGCAACAGAAAGGCATCCAGACCTTCGTAAGGGATCAAGACAGGGAGCATTTGCCATTTTGCTTTGGAATTGCTTGCAGTGGTTAACTGTTGTCAGCACTAAAAATGTATGCATCATTTCTAATCTGAATTTATCTGTTTTTTTCTTCATATCACCAGTTCTTCCTCTGACAAACTGGTGAGTCCCTTGGCACTTGGCATCTCTTATTTTTAAAGTATGTATACACTTTCAACACACTTCCTTCTTTTGATAAGCTCGAATTTTCTCAATATAAGATGTTTTCTCCTGAACCATTTCTACAGCTCTTTCTTGAACCCTTTCCACTTTTCAACATCTAAAAAAAAAGTAACAGCAAAGGCAAATACAGTATTCTGACATGTTACTCTCATTTCTAATATCCAAAGATTACTCTAGCCCTCATTGCCACGGTATCTATTGAGATCTCATGCTTAATTGCTTGTCCACTGTGACCTTTAAATACTTTCCACTCACCCTTTACCAAAACATAGTTCCTCATGCTGTAAGTCTGATCTTGTTTCTGGATATATATGACTGTGTATTTGGTTCTACTAAACGGTATTTTGTTTGAATAGGTTCACGTGATAAACCTTAACTAGGCACAGTTATATCATTGACAACTTTGTGGTAGATACACGCTTTCATGATACTAATTTTATATTTACTTCCAGTTCTATAATCTTAGCAGTGGGATAAAGTGTACAAATTCTGAAGAATTGCACTCAAAATATCAGGAATTTTGTTCAAATTGACAACTGCTGTTGTAAGTGTCTAAATCTATGTTATTATGCGTATGTTATTTTATCTTTCAATTACTCTGGAATTATATAAGTGGAATTACAAATGAAATGTGCTTGTTCATGAAAAAGTTAATGCTATTTTTTTTCAGAAGAATTTCATTGGTTGACCAATAATCTGCAGTTTTCACAGACAGAACGATCTGATAATTGGTCACAGTTTTATAACTAGCACATTAAATGCAAGGATATTTTAAACAGCAAATGGTATCCTAATAGCAAAAAATGTACATAGTTTTCATAGGTGCCAAGATCTTGAGGCAAATCCAAAACTGCCTCTAATATCTTTCTAGTAGTTTGGCTATTATCATTTCTTTAAGAAAAATAAAATCCTTTTTATCACAAAGTGATCGAGAAAATGAATATGCATTCTCTGATTATAATCAATCAATTTAATGGGAAAATGCCATAAAAGTACTAAAGCAAATGAATAAGATGACAAAATAGATCTTCAGTTTCTGGCACTCCCACATGGTCATAAGAGAGGATTCAGTATTACCAAATGGGCCAGTGCAGTCATCCTTTTGATCTCTCTTATATCACTTGTTTTGCACTACCAAGGTCAGAACTAAAAGGAAGTGGAGACAACCTAGGAATACGGCAAAACCAATTCTATGAATGCTGGGTTTGGTATTTCAAAAACAAGCTTCACAAAAAAGGTCATTTGCGTTGCATTAACCTTGGGAAAATTCTTGGAAAAATCTCCAGCTGTGCTGGAGCAGAACCCAATGTTGTTAAGAAAATATTAGAATGCAAGTGTTGATATAATTTCTATTGGACTGCAATGGCAAATTAGGAGCAGATATGTAGGGAATTACCAGTGCAGAGGCCTGGTGTGTGGGTACTTGACACTCCTGAATTTGTGTGAAATGCACTGCTATCCTTCATGGCTTTGTCTGCACCACCAGCCTTGATGTTGACTAGTAGCAAGTTTGCTGGACATCACTCAAGGATGACAGAAAGCAAGTGTGACCTTGCAGTGGCAGTGAAATGGCTCTGGAGATCGTTGCTGTGCAATACCCTTTAAAGCAGAGAAACCCATCTACTGTCATCAACGATGCACACATAGCTTAAAGATCTGTCCTGCCCAGCTAAGAATACAATCCACAGTGTCTGTGTTTGTATTTTTTACAAAAATGGTATATGAAAATACTGTTGAAAATGTTTGTTGTAAAATTCACTAAAGTGTTCCTAAATTAGTTGTGTAGGCTGTTCAGAATAATCTTATACTGCAATAATGTAGCATTTGTTTGGAGTGAGTCATATAATTTACTTTCACAAATTCACATTAAGAAACTCTTTACACTATATTAAGATGTTTCCCTCTTATCATATACAACCACTGAATGGAGAAAGAGAGCTAATGTAGCTGTCAACCATCAGCTATCTCTGTACATCCCAGGATAAATGAATCCCCCGGGAGTAATTCTGCTGAAGTCACTAACAGATAAATTTGGGCTCTTAGTTCAACTGTAGTTCTCTGGGGCAGAGAACCCTTAGTTTTTTTATTTTATTCTCCCATAGGTAACAACAATCATAAAGGGATGCTGATCTCTGATGCACTTATATCTGGATTCTAACACCTGTATGATCAATGTGCAATAATAATACATAAATACATACAGCTACTTTAAAACATTTCACTTTCAGTGGAAAAATACGTAACATCTATATTACATCTATATCATACATATTCATCTGGACTATATATCAGGGTGGGGGATGTTTTACCCTTTTCAATCCCCATATTAAACAATTTCTTCTTGTTCCTATATATTATTTTTAAATTTACTATTCACTTTTTTTTTCTTCTTTAAATAAAACAAGGAAAAGAGAAACAATGAGAGGTAGCTCTAGTTTGCTTCAGGATGGTGTGTTTCAGCTTACAGTGCTTTACTGTATCTCTCAAACCATACTAGTACTAGATATCTCCCTGTGGAAAGTAGCAATTACCTTCAATCTCTCTGATCTGAAGTAATCCCTGCTACATGCGCAGCTCATTGTGAGTGATGAGGGCCTACTGTTTGCTGAGTCTAAAACCAAATGATCTTTCACAAGCAAAATTTAAACTTGAAATAGGATTCTCTGGCTCTTGATTCCTACTCTATTTTTTCCATGTACTTTATATATTCCCAAATAAGGTTCAGGCTGGCTACAGATGGTGCTGGTGCGTAATGAGATGGGCTCAGAAGCCGCTCCAGTTCCCGGGGGAGGGTTCTGTAATGGAACTAACTATGTATTGTCCACCTTATATACTAGATTTGATTTTGGACTATTTGCCCAACTGTGTTTGTTTATTGCTTAGGACTGGAGGGCTTCGATTAACCATGGGTTGATTGAACATAGACCATGGAGTTAGAAGGAATGGAGCATTTTTTTTCTTCTGAAAGCTGATGTAATCCCTTTTCTTTAGCTGACAGTTTAGCCCCTTCGCCAATAGAAACTGTTAGAAATAGTCTGACATCTGCATGGTGCTGGTGAGAGACGGGGTTTTTTTGAGCCTTTGAACAAGCTCCACCTGATTTACGGAAAATAAATACTTCCAAAGTTTATAAGAACACAAAAGCTTCACCTGGTTAAACACTGTCACTCACAGATGAGGATGAAAATTGCCATCTATCATATAGGGAGAGATTAATACGGAAGACCCCAAATAATTTGTTCACATAGCATAGTAATTTATTTTCATAGTTCTGAAACAAAATCTTCAATTTAAAAAATCAGGTACGAACGTCCAGATGCAAACTGACTTTCTGAGATTTTTTTTAACTAATGAAAGCATTCATCATTTTAATGAAGCAAATCATCAAGAAACTAAATTAAGAATAAATAAATTGCTATCATAATAATCATTATTAAATTATTTGCAATTACATTTAAACACACAGGTCCAAGACAATCTTCTATTTTCTTGTCCAGTTTGATAGTGCTGAAAATGGCCATCATGGCTATAGCTTTTAATAACATACATATCTCCTTCCAAGAAACAGCATGAGAACTGAAAGTAGGTAAACAGTGCTGTTTCACCAGTATAGTACACAAATTAAGCTCAGCTACAGAATTCCAAAATTTAAAAAAAGAAATTTGTAAAAAATTATTTTCATTCTGGCTGTATCTGAGAAAGAAAATGAGAAACCAAAATCCTAACAGGCTGCTTACAAATAGAGGGAAGAAAAATTATATTTTAATATGTAAATATTCAGCTGGTTAGCATACTGACAAAAAGATAATTTTTAAGATGCCAGACGTGTCAGTAACTATTGAATTTGTTCTTATTAGCTTTTATTGTATGGGTGTTATTTAACCTCCAAAACTATTGGTTTAATGTTAAAACAAGATTATAAGAATGTAAGGATTCAGAGACAAGATAAATTGAGTAATTACTTATATATATCCACTATATACAACATGCAGACAGGATTTTATAGAAATACGTTTGAATATAGATTTATATATATACAAACACATCCATGCCTTAGATACCACATCTAGTATTTATAACAAAGTGCATGAAACTATATTCACAAATCACACTGAGGAGGGGAGAATAGTAACATTTTTCTAGTCTTTACCCACATCAAATTTACTCAAAGCATATTGGGAAAATGTAAAAAATATGATCACAGATGGTGTCTGCATGATTTTGAGGCCCCTTTCAGGGAGCTCACCACGACCCGCTGGGCTTTTGAACTGAGTTTCCCGACGCGAGAGGGTCAGATGTTTCCTGCTCACCCTACTGAGTTTAGCTCCTCCCTCACAGTGTCGAGATGGGATTTGTAGTGCTAGAGGGATCTGTCAATCACATCAGAACATATATCTTTTCTCTGACTTTGGACAAGCTATGTCAGAGACATTATCACCGTTCAGTGTGCCCAGCCTCGACATGGTAACGTACATGGGAAGGGACTGGCACACAGACCTCAGCGATGGCTCAGGCAGTAGGATGTACTTTCTGAGTTACACATAGAACATGTGTCTTAGAAGTATAAATCTAGCGTGCCCTGCAGAATTAAAACCACTTCAGGCATGATGACACAGGCCATAGTATATGCATAAACACACATCAACAGAGCTTCTCCACCAGCTTAGCTCTGCCAAGGACTTAAGCCAAGAATGTTCTTCTGTCTACAGGTATGCTGACACAGCAGATTCAGACACCCTCTCTGAAGTTCAGCATGCTGCTGGGAACAGTGTCCATACCACGGCAAGGAAGCGGGACACAGGGAATAACGTCCCACAGCACCACCATTCACACCTGCTTTTACAATGATGCTTCAAGTATGAAAAAGGAAAGCTTGCGAATAAAGCAGGTTTCCAGCAACACAGATGAAGTCTCTCCTTAAAACTAAGATTTGTGACAAAAGTTCATAATCCTTTAACGAATCTGGAAGCCACTTGATTTCAAATATTTTTCGTTTTTCCTTTCACTTCAAAGTAGTTATCTATTTTTTTGTTTTACATGACTGCACAGCACAGCGTATGGTCACTGAGAACTCTAATTTCTTTTCGTCTCCAGCAATAATAGCTTTGGAGAATTCAGTCACAACTGGAAACTCAGAAAACTAGTCCCAGGCTATTAAAAGAGGGAGTTAGACTTAAAAGCATTTGCCATAAAGGCAAAATCATACATTTGCTTTCCATGTGACATGGTAAGGCAACAGTGCACTAATACCAACCTTGCTGAATACTCATTCACTTAGTGAATGGCTTAGTACCAGATAAGTGTCTCACTTTTTAAAGGTGTTTGGATTTTTTATTTTTTTATGTGATATCTTCAGAATTTTCACAACCTTAACAAATATTGCAGCACTTCTTAGAGTTAATTTCATTTTGCAGAGAAAATAGCAGAGGCACACAGGAGTAGGCTCACATGCTTCCTTCCTTACCTGCCTTTTTCAGATACCCACTGCATCTCTGTTGCTTGCGAAACCCAAGAGTTCACAGCATGTATGACCATTATCTAAACATGATTAAGCTACTCATCCTCTGTTTCACAACCAAGGTAACAAAAGTCATAAAACAGGTGTTCATCTATATGCCTTTCTTTAAGGTATGACAAGTATTGACTAGAAAGCCTTAAACTTTGGTCCCTTTCCAGCTGACCACCATCACAAAGAGAGCATAGAGTCAGTCACATTTTCTCTCTCAGTCTGTCTTAATCAGGGTGATTTCATACAAAGGAGACTTTTCATCAGGAAGGACTGGGAGCAACCCTGGAGTAATTTGGCAGCTTTCGTTTTCAGTGGGCAGAGTGGCTGTGAAAGAATCACTGAACCACCTCATCCAGGAGCTAGG